>CACRXK020000503.1:0-78805 GCA_902702795.2 Paramuricea clavata
TTGTTTTATACAGGCATCTGCTCTTTTCACTCATAATGAAAACTTTCTAACTATTAAACATCCACACTTCACACCATTTCCATACACTACATATATTTCATTGAACTGTAGCATGCATCAAAATATTTTTCAGTTATCAATTTATAGTTTTTCTGCACAATGTCCCTACAATCTACATGTCTGGGATGTACTTCCATGATTCTCCAAGATAAAAACGATTAAGTAAATCATATTTGTTGGATAGATCATGTTGATAAACACACCTTTCTGATGTGACAATTTCCCTCTCCACAATTGGATGGTCTGTATGGACGAAAGAACATCTGTTGTCCCAGTTGTGGACCAGGCTGACTTTTTCTAAGATGTTCTTTGCTCACATTTATGCAGCACTGGTGACATGAATTTCCCATGTAGAACATCACCATCATCTGCCCTCATTAGTTGATATGGGATTGTAAGCACCCAGTTTCCTCCATGAGAAAATCCCACAGCTGTACAAACATTCCGAAGCAGATCTAAAATGAATGGTATGTATAGGTTGTTATAATAGTAATAGTAACATTATTGTGTTAAGCATGTAATAACTAACGATAATCATCAATACATACGCTGCATATTGTGTGCACTGGCAGCACTATAGGTTATTGATAATCACAAAACACATTGGCAATATCAAATAGGAATGGCAAGAACTGATTGTTGGTGAGAAATTTAAGAAAATTTATTGTCGATTTCAGGTCACTTTTTAAAGCATGATTCCCAAGTTTGTTGTGAATATTCCCAAGTTTGTTGTGAATAATCCAAATGACGTTTCTAAATTTGGAATATTGGACCTGAAAATTGCCAAGTCAACTTCGAAAGTTGTTTACTAACTAAAGTATCAAACTACTGAACATAAACTCATAATTTGCAGTGTTTTACTAATATGGGCCACACATTTGACAAGTTATTTATTAAAGCTTTAAAGAAATGTTTAATTTGTAAAACACTGCAAAATTACGAGTTTATATTCAGTACTTCGGTACTTTAGCAAGCAACTTGTGATGTTGTCTTTGCCAAAAAACCAGTTTCATATTATTCTGACACTGCAATCAACCAATGAAAAATTTGTTGGCTCGAGTGTGATTTCAACTTGCATCTTCGGGTATCTAGCAGGGCTTTCAAAATAAGCCGGCGGCCGCCGCAGCTCCAGCGGGTGCCAAGACGGTCACCGCCGGCTACTTTGTTTAGTATTCGAAGAACAAAAATTCTGGTCATAGTTCTCCGCTCTAAGCTTTCAAAAGGCTATTTCCCTAATCCAGATCTACTTTCTATTCTCGACACGATGTGATTTTTGTAGTGCATTTCGTAAAACTTTTCCGTCTATTCTTGAAACTTGTTTTGAATAAACTAAATCGATCAGCGGAAACGAATATTGCCGCTACTTCAAATTATTGTGTTGAAGAATAACTTATGATACACTACTTCAAGTACAGCGTAGAATTACCTCGCGCACCTGCGATCTTAGCACATGGTCTTGTTTACCGAAGTCAATGATGTGTGACAAACGTCGCAGCACCCTATTTTCTTTTGGAAATGTTAAAAAAGTTAAAGGTAGGCAAATCATTCAGTTTACCTGTAAATATAAATTTGTAAAGCAGTCGTTTAGAATAGTTTTCATCTTCAATACTCATGATTTATATTTTAACCAACATGTTTTCGATATTTGTGCTGGTGTTTTTGAGTTACTTTAGGCTTTTACACAGTCTATTCTGTGTTCTTTTTCTACAAAATAAATAAATTGATACTTTTATGTGTTCTATCATCGCATGCAGCTAAGGATGAACGGTTGCAGATAAAACATTGTCTTTTCTTATGACAAAGTTCAATGTTTTACTGAGAAACTGCAATGTTTGTGATGATCATTTGATGGTTTCAATTCGCTCAGCTAATCAGCTTGGAGCTGGTTGAACGTGATTGTCTCATCTAATTAAAACCTGTCAAGTGCTCTTGACAAACTTTGAAGATTCTCACGCGAAAATGCAATGTTTTTATGAGCGACTGTTTATCCTTAGTTGCAAGCGACGGCACTGCTTATTTGCGCTTCGCTATTTTGGTTTCATAGAAACTCTTTTAAGTTTTAAAAGTGTCTTATACTGTACTGTCTTAGTAACTTACACTTAAAATAACTATTCACCAGCAAACGAAACCTCAGAACCAGAGGAAAATGTAACTCAAGATGAAACTGAAGAACAGTCACCAAATGCTATTTCCCAGTCGTTATCTTCCCAGATTCCTCTTCAGAAAGAACCTCGTGTTATCCACGCTAATCCAGCTGCGCAACCGGTGAAAACCATTAAGTCAAACCCAGTTCCAAAGGACGAAGTGAAGTCGCTCCTAAATTCGTCATTTCGTAGTAAGGAAAGTTTGCATAGCTTCTACTGCTGTGCAGACAAAAACTGCACAAACATAAGTAAAGAAGAAACTGTGCGAATCAAAGCCAAGGACAAGTTTCAACATGCCTGGATTTTCGACGGAAAACTTACCTACTGTGATAAGACTGGTTATCATTGGCTTGTTTATGATGATGTAGAAAGCATGACACCACGAACCCTCAGAATAAGACCAAAAAGTTCAACATGGATGCCTCGGTAAGATACAAGTGTAAAACAGTCGAGGAACATGCTCGTTCTGCACAGCATATGGCATCAATCGAGACTGAACTTCTTAGTAGAGTTTCAACCGGAGAGAACAAGTCGGAGAAGATGTCTATTATAACGCCTTCCTTTCTTTGCATTGGACTGCTAAACAAGAGCTTCCCAACTGCAAGTTTACACGTCTTCTTCAACTTCTGGAAAAACTTAATCTCCCAGATATCGAATTATTTCAACATCGATCGGCAGGCTCGGTACGTGAAATGTTTCTTCTTCTTGGACAAACAATTAAAGAGAAAATCCTAGAACGGGTAACACAAGCAAACTGCTTTAGTATGCTTTGTGATGAAGTTTCGGACATGTCCAACAAACAGCAGCTAGTAAGTTTCATTCAATTTGTAGACCGTGATTCTGGCAAGCCAGAGATCGACTTTTTAGCAGTGGACGATGTGTTGGAAGACTTCAATTCTGCCAATGCGGAAGCAATTAAAAGCATGATAAAGAAGCAATTCGAAGCTGGATATTCACAGCCTGTCGGGTCTTGCAACAGATGGCGCTAGTGTCATGACAGGGAAGAGAAATGGCGTTGCTGCTCTCCTACGTAGAGAGTCCAAATTGCTTCTCAATGTGCATTGTATATGTCACTGTCTTGCTCTTGCATGTGGAGATGCAAATGACCATGTTCAGTACATCCAAACAGTTGAAAAAATTTTGGTACAGCTTTGGTCGTTTTTCAAGAACTCAGCCAAGAAAAGTGCATCATATGCCAAAGCCACTATTGAGGCAAAGTCAATATCAGTATCTAATGCAGGGAAGAAAGTTCTAGTTAAAAAGTTCAAGAAGGCTTGCAGAACACGATGGCTATCCACAGAAAGAGCGATCAACGGATTATTCCAGGACTTCGTTCCTCTAACTCAAACCTTGAGAGCGTACAAAGAAGAGAATGATTGTACTGCGATTGAAACCACTGAAAGCAGTGGCAAACATCAAGTGTCTTTCCACCGTGTATCTTCTCCATGAAGTTCTTCCTGCTCTTTCACATCTTAGCAAGGCGTTCCAGAGAGGAAATATCTCCTTCTCAGCTATCCATCCTGTAGTTTTATACACAACTGACCAACTTGTTGAAATTGCTGCCAAACAAAAGCCCTTGCAAAGTCTAAAAAAAGACCTTGAGGAAGATGGTAGGCTTGCCAGCAACTCTCACTACATCCAGCGAGGACTATCTGCAAAACCCAACGACGAAGTATGTTGACTCGTTGACAGAAAATATCGAGAATCGATTCTCGGAGAGTCTTCCCATATTGACCGCTTTCCAGATATTTGATCCAATGGGCGTTCCTGCCAGATCCGATGACGCTTTCAAAGAGTATGGCATTCCTCAGATCAAGATCTTGGCAGATCATTTTTATGAGGAGAAAAAGGTAAAGGAATTGACGGAAGAATTAGAGTGTGAATGGAAAAAATTTAAGTACAATTTCCCCAGCATATTCTTGATCCCCCAAAAACAAGAATTTAACTACCCAGGCTCCGACAGAATGGGCACTTCAACACATGTTATCCTCACGATCAACGTACCAGCACTTCATGCCCCTCCTTCTCTGCATCGCTGAAGTTTGTTTGTCCCTTCCTGTGTCGAATGCGTGGCCAGAAAGAGGTGCTTCCACCCTCAAAGGTTGAAGACTCATTTAAGAAACAGCCTCAAGAATATGCTTGATTCACTTATGCACGTAGCCATCAATGGACCAGATATCAGTAGCGGTGACTGTGGCCGCCTACTTTTTCGACACAGCTGCCTACTCAAAATAATTCTGAAAGCCCTGATCTAGACTGCTGCTCTACCCATTGAGCTATTGAGTCAACAGGGATTGGTAGCGAGTCTTATCCAATTTAAGTGCACGAAATATTTTCGTGACAACTTGACGTGGACTTAAACTGGATAAGACTCGTATAAGACTCACTACCAACCCCAGTTGACTCGATAGCTCAATGGGTAGAGCGATAGTCTAGATACCCGAAGATGCAAGTTCAAATCCCGCTCAAGCCAACAAATTTTTCATTGGTTGATTGCAGTGATCAGAATAATATGAAATTGTTTTTTTTATCTCTGAGGATGGTTCTGAAATGAAATTGGCTTCGCCAGTTCCACACACAATATTCCAAATTTAGTAACGTAATTTGGAATATTCACAACAGACTTGGGAACCACGCTTTGAAAAGTGATCTGAAATCGAAAATAAAGCTAGTAGTATGAAAACATAGCAGTATCAAAACATTGAAGTAAAGCTCAACATTTAATATTAGCTTTTCATTGAGAGAAATCCATGTGGATCAAAGAAAATTTGTTTACTATTCCTAAACTTAAATTCTGGCAATAATACTAAAAAAAAAATGAACTACTGCAAACTCTTTGAAACATACTAACATATTAGGGCCATTTATATGGGACAAAATAAGTCGCCACTAACATAAGACGCGAACATGACGTATAAATGGTATGAAATCCAAGGATTTCAAGACAAGACAAGACCAAGTTCTTGTCTAAGATGCAACTTGGATAAGAACATTGATTTTAATCGTTCTTATTCTGGTCGCGTCTTAGACAAGCCACAAAAACCATTGTTATGTATAAATGGCTTTGCATCCAGCATAAGGAAAACAACAACAACAACAGCACTACAGCAACATGCCAAATCCGAACCAACTCTACAGTACGTACCTTTGCGTCTTAGGTAAGATGTGCTCGAATGAATGGTAAAACTCACGTCTTATGTAAGTCGCAACTTATTTTGATCTGTTTAAATGGCTCAATTGAAATGAACATTAGCAAATAAAATTGAAATGATTTAACACGATGGCCGGTTGCTATGCAGTTTGCTCCCGGAGTCAATTAGCCCGCGTATATTGGTTTCCTAGCTGTAAATTATGGCGCGGTTCAAATACTGCGTCTTTGGCGCTCCTGTTTGCGTTTATTTTTCAACGTTTTAAAACGATACTTGCTCAATCTGTACTACATCGAACCGTCTATTAGCTCGTGTGCACAAATAACCTATACGGTTATTTGAAAACGGTAAAATGTTGGTGTTGTTGTGGCTATGTATTTTCGCCTTTTGAGCGATGAGAATCATGCCGAGAAGGACAAATTGTACTGTCTAGGAGTCCCACAGCATCGCACGTGCATGGCCTACAATCCCCCCTTGAAAACCTTGCTGAATTCGGAGCATTGCCGGAATTATTAGCAGAAATAGCTAAGAATTCGGCATTTTTCCTTGTTTTTTAAAAATATTTTTGTTGAAACTTGATTTCGGAGAAACTTTTCAAGGCAAAGTTGAAGAATAGCATTTATTTAACAAGTCTAAATGGATAGCAGTGCCGGAGAAAGGTGTGGGAAGAAGTCTCTTTGACGAACGCATTTGCATTTTATACGCGTTCATGATGCGCCATGTTGTTGCTTCACTTCCCGCTGTGTTGCCTTTTTAGTTCGATAGATTATTGCCATAAAAGTCAAACATGTGATCGAAATAAAGGACATCCAGGAGTGTGCAACACACAGAGACCACTACCCGATAGTTTTGGGGGAAAAGTTCTGTTCTTTAACTCATAGAAGCCAAGGAGATCTGTCATGCAAGTCACGCGAGGTTCATATTTGTTTACTTCACCTCATGCTGCGCGTCTTGAGTTAGCTGGTTTCTTGACTTCGATAAAAGCTTATTGTATGCCTTATGCATGTTTTATTTACATTAATATAACTACAGAAGACTGAGTTATAGTTTACAAAAGAAATCAGTTGCACATGCCTTTATTTAACCGTTTTCTCGCTATTAAAGACAACATGCCTTTGTAATCTGATATATAGTGGTAGATGTACTATGATCTACGGAAAACCATCATGAAAAACGTTTGGAATTGTAACTAAATGATAAAATTAAGTGTGCGTAAAGACATGAAATCTTTTTCAGGGAAAGCTGCGTATCTTAAGGAATTTAAATCACTAGTATACTGTATGTTACTATTATTTTATGCGGTTACGGATCTTGCGCAGTATAAATAATAAACTGTAGTAGGCTGTAGTATACTTCGCAGGTATGATTGCACTGTAGCTAAATCTGCTATATATATTGTCAAATGGAACTATGTGTTTATATATGAATATCTCAAAAATACATCGTACACAAATATAATATGAAAGCATTTTATAGCAGAACATATTCAACAAACAATTATTCTTGCGAGAACTATAGTATTGCTAGGTTTTTTGACGCGACTAACCAAAACAGTCAGTAGCCTATGTTTCTCTGTCCGGCCATCGATATATTACTTAAATCGATATATGTTATGTATTAGCAGCATCAGATAATTTCCCCAAAATTACCTGCATATACTGATGAAGAAACACGAGTCTAGGCGAAAAGAGGAACAGTTTGTACATTGGTTTGCGTTCCGTATTATGAAATATAAACTATACGGGAGCAAATATGATATATCGTCTGCGGCGCAGGCTAGAGGTATTCGACGGCAGTTAATAGTTCCGACCGGTTATTTGACAGCTAAATAAAATTATCACAATCGTTCAATTTAAATATGGAAGTTTATAAATCAGTTAAAATATACCCAACAAATTTGTTTTAACTGCAAGAAATTTTAAGCCAAATACATGACCTTTCCGATTATAAGGTTAATAAACAACGCCATTTCGCATTCACACCAACACCGCTGGAAAAAACGAAGCCCGCGCTTCCGGGAGCAAAATGCATAGCAACCAACCACCGTGTAATGACAATGGTGAAACATTGAATTAAAATGTGCCTCATTAACTGAAAACAATCTGTGGCCCTGTTCTTGAAATTACAGTATTATGCAGCTATGTACACCCTTTATTTGGCAGGGTTGCCATATGGCAACAAATGTTAATTTATGCCTGCTGTTGTTGCTATGCGACTAAATGAATATATCCCATAACACAATGCAAGCCGAATACTTAATTCTCAAGATGGCTGCCAAAGATTTGAGATATTCGCACATGATAGAGGAAAATTAAGGCAAATTTCGTGCCATTTTAGCTAAGTGAGGTATGTAGATTTCAATTTATTACTATTCGACTTCTGTACATTTTGTTTAGTTTGTTTTTTGGGAGATTTTAAGAGTATTACATATGGATTTAGAATAATAATTTCGAGAGTATGAACAATGTTTATTAGAGCTCAGAGGTTCCGAAATATATTTGTTGCCATATGGCAACATTGCCAAGTAATGGTAACATGACACTCATTATTATGACACATATTTATATTCTTTCAGAGGGTAAATAGCTTGGTCTAAGTCACAAAATCATATAGATTTCATATGGTGCTCTTGAAACAACACTTTTAGAGTCTATTTAGACCAGAGATTTTGTATTTTTAAGCACAATATTTCTTTGTTCTGATTTTTGAGGAGCAAATTTGGGTTATTTATGTTATATTTTGTACACTAACTGCTTGTAAAGCCACAAGACATATATTTTTTGCAATGTAAACACTTAAAAAATAACCCCTGTCCCTATTTTGTATGGCGTGCATTCTATAAATAGGGTATTACATTTTAGGACGTGTATACAAGTATGTCAATGTCAGTGAAGATTGATGTCGATTATACATTGTTGATGGTATATGAATGACAATGAAGGGCAATGATTCAGATCTGTCTGACTTGAGCTCGGAAGATGATGAAATTTATCAACCAGATCTATGATCGAATGTCGGTAGTCGAGTAAGAAAGTGATGAACAGGGGAGTGATGACAATGACAACGGCAGTAATGATAGTGAGGAGGGAACAAACCAGGATGAGCGACATGTGTTCCGCTGGAGAAAAAAGACATTGCCTTTCAAAATGTAGATTTTGATATGTAGAAAAGATGAAGGAGTTGAACAGTGGACACCATTCAGGTACCGGTATTTTAAATATTTTGGAGTGACAATCTTACGACTTTAGTTACCAAACAAACAAATAACTAGAGTGTGCAGAAAAGTGGGGCCAGTGTGAATACTTTTCCTAATGAAATGGAGCAGTGCATATGAAAATTAAATGGAGCAGTGCATATAGGAATGCATATGAAAATGGGAGTTGTTGCTCCACCATCATACATCATATTGGTCCAACGAGTTACGCTATCCGTTGATTGCAGACACAATGCCAAACGGTTTGAGAAACAAATGTTATCTCAATTTTGTTGATAACATGTGTCACATTGTGGTAAAAACTAACAGGTGGTACATCAAAATCTTCTGGCATTGCATTGACATATGCAAAGTCAATGCATGGGTCCCCTACTGCTGTCATTGTAACCAATAAGGCATCCCGAAGAAGAACCAGTAGTCACAACTGAAATTTGCGCTTGAGCCGGTTGACTTGCTAATTGCGGTGAACAAAGCTGTACCATCAACCGACAATGTTGGTGAATGGCGAGCCTGGTAGGTCACCAAAGAGAGAGAGTGTGGAGGTACGACTCCATGTTGGGGCGAAAGCCTGTCACACCGAGTCCTAATAACAACGCAGTTAGAACAGACCAATTTGGTCACTGGCCAGTAGTGTATAATGACAAAGGATGATGCTGAAAGTGAAAATCTGGTTTTCCATAGTGCACTGCAGTAAATGCAAGGTTTGCCTATGCTTTACAGGCCAAAGAACTGTATTATTGAATACCATAATGGACTATAAACACTGACAATTCACAGTGAAACATCCGATATAGAGCGTTATTTGACAATTTCATTACTATAAAATTAAGGGATTTAGTACTTAACAAATCCAAAACAACTTTTTAGGGCATTATATATATTGTATTTTATTTTATATTGAAAACAAGGGTATTGGTAAAATATATAGAAACATTTTAATTGTTCAAAATATTGTCTATTCTCTTTCCGGTTCTTGGCAATGTTGCCATATGGCAACAAATTGCTGCACCCCCCGGATTTCAATGAAATTCATTTTTTTTAAAGAAACTTGTTTTTTGACCTAAATAGAGGCAAATTATATGAAAAAAATTTTTTTATCGCGATTTTTCAGTATTTGCCAATTAAAGGGCAGCCATTATTATTACATCTTGGTGATGTTGACAGCCCTTCATGCCTTGTCACACCAATAGTCTATTAATAGTAGTGCTTATGCCACGTTTGTAACATGCTCTGTGATTGGCTGATTACAAAACAATGAGAATGGAATGTTGTGCTCTTGAAAGCAGCCTGTGAGTGGGGAGAAAACATCGCACCCACGAACAGGCTGCGAAGGAGACTACCCGGACTGCGCTGATTGCTTTGTTGAACAATACCATTTCTGGGGTAGGTTGCCGATCTGTGAATGGACCTTGCAGATGTACACCAAGTGGATATGCCAAGTCTCCATAAAGAGAGAGTGGCACACCATTGTAAAATGCATGCTGCTCTAATAATGGTAAAAGCCCTGATTGATACAGCATTGTGCTGTCATGCCGTTTCCCTTCATACGGACCAGAAAGATTGGCAATCAACCCATCAGGCACAACAACACTTTGAAATTTCATCGCATGATCCTTTTGTAACCATTGTACATGGTTCGTTGATTCTGGTTTGGCCTGGTAATTCTCCGAACTGTTCCATCAATGAAACCAAAACAGTTTTGAAGCAGTGCACCATGAGCGTGTGTGCTATCAGCATACCTGCCAAGGTTTTCAGGAGATAAGAAAGGTTGCTCGAAGCTTTCAAGCCAATGATAATGTGCATTAAACACAAGGCTAATCATTTGGTTGAAGATTAGGCAAATTTCGGTTGGGTTACGGCCAAACCTGCTAACCATGTCAGTGTAGCGACATGGGTAGGCCAGTCTTTTCAGAAGGATGCAAAGACCTTCCAAGCCACTACAAGATGTTCTCTGACAGCAAATTATTTTATCAGGAATGCCAAGACAGTTAAGTAGTTTCGGGATATCACTTTTCCTGAATCGCAACTCTTTATGACATTCAGTATCATCCCAACATTCAAAATCAAACTTGTCAAATTTCCAATATGGAAAAATTTCTCGCGATTGGTTTGTTTGATAAAGATAAACAAAATCTTCAATATCAATTACATTCTGATAAGTAAGCAAGGGTAAGTTGTTCACGAAACTCTTGCAAACCATTTCCTGCCATTTTTTATTTGGTGAACGTATAAAAAATGCACGTCGTCATATTTGTAAGAATTTCTAAAATTTGAAAGAAAAGATATACAGTATCAACTGTCTTACAAAGTCTTTGAAATTGTGGAGAATGTAAAAAGAATACTTTAAAGCAAATGTTCGGGATTTCTTGGCCTCCAAAAGAATAGTATCCTAAAACAAATCACATAGATATAGTTTATTAGTTTTTCTCAGTAGTTTTAATACACGCCCTGTCTTCGACCCAAAAATATAAAGCGTCTAAAAATATTTAAACAACCGCCACACCATTGTACGATGTGACGTAGTAATCTTTTACTTCCGGTTTCCTATTTCCGGACACCCCCCCCCCCCATATATGTTCCTCTAAGGAGATATATGTTAGCCTATAGTCCTTATGACGTTCGAACAAAACAAGAATGTTACTTAATTTTAGCAGTATATCAATTGCAAGTCAATCATTGTCCTCTTCGTTAAGATTGTTTTGAATTTGTAACCTTGCTGCAGCAGCTGCATCTCTTCAAGGTCTTGGCATGAAGTCTGGAGCTGTAGGGTTAAGTTCTACAGGCAGCGAACGGTCGCATGATAATTCTAAAGGGCTGAGTCAGTTCAATGTCATCCTCCAAATAGCTCAAGGGCCTGTTGTTCAGTTCTTCCAGCTCTGACCAATGCAAAGTAGCATTGCCAATGGTCTTATAGAAAGCGTTCTTGAACAGTCCGAGGCGCTCAAATTGACCGCACCAACATGGACTTAAGTTAAACTGCCACGTAATCGAATGAATGTTGAGCCAAGTAGTTGTTGAACTTCTCACTTCTTTGTGCTTCTTTGAGCCACTTCGCTGCCGCCTTGAAGGTGCCACCATTGTCTGAGTATAATAGCTTGGGTCTTCTGCGATGGGCGACAAATTGTTTAAGACTGATGATGAACTCTTCCGTGTTTAGGGATGGTAATAAGTCTAGGAACACTCCTCGGGTCAAACTGTATCCATATAGTGCAAGATTGGATTTCTTCTCTACTTTCGACTTGGTTCGGTACATTATCGGGCCCGCAAAAATCGACTCCTATCACTTCGTAAGGTGTATTAACCACTGGTTCTGGTTCTCGGTAAGTTGCCGGGTGGTGGTGACTGGAATGCCTTTGTGCGGAATCTCTTGCATCCCCAACACTTCCCTCGTAATTTCTTCACAAGGCGTCGAAGTTGTGGGACCCAGTATAGTGCCCTAATCCTCGCCATGGTGAGTCCAACTCCCCCATGCAATATCGCCAGATGTGCTTGATGAAGCAACTTGCTTGTGAAAGGATGATCATCTGGCAAGTAAATAGGATATTCACCTTCAAGGCGTCCTCGACATTCTAAGATTTGTTGCTGGTTAATCTGCAGGTTTAACTGGAGTTTGTCTTTCTCAAATTTAGCTGTGGTCTGTGCATCACGCTGAACTCGTTTGATCCACTAGGTCTTGTGGTTCTCTATTTCGGTTGTTGTAAATGGACCCAATTCCTCCATTTCCCTGACACAAATATAAAGAAAGACGTATAAATATGAACAATATAAATATTAATATATCAAACTTACCCAATCGACTTTGATTATACATGAACATTCATGTCCATTGTCCACACAGCGAAATCTCGACAAAAATATCAGGAAAGCTACCTCGAATATGCAGATTTGTATTCAGATCATACAAAATTTAAATCGTAAAAATTCGATAAAAATTCGAAGTTTATTCCAACTTGGTAATTCTTTTGTGCTACCACCGTCATTCACAGAACAATTTATACTAGCAAAATCACAATTTTGTTTATGACATGGTGGCGTCCTAGACTCAGACCCCTCATGCAAAAATGACGTCATCGTTGCGTCGTCTTTGCTAAACCTCTCTACTGTGTACCGAAGAAACAACACAAGACGAGTTACGGACAATAATCCATACAGTAAATCTCCAAGAACAGGGAAAGTTGAACTGGGTATCTTTGCTGAACAACGATCCAACGATCCTAAATGTCGACACATCAATGACGCCAAAGAGCAACGAATCAACATTGGAAGTTGATGACATAAGACAAGCTCAAATCGAAGATAGTGTTATAGGTAAAGTGTACTCCTTTATCAAAGCAGACAAGCGGCCTACACAAGTGAGTGAGGCAGAACACAATCAAATAGTCCTACCCAGGAAATACCACGCAATGAAAAGAGAACTCCACAACAACATGGGTCATCATGGTTCTGATTGTGTTCTACATCATTCTACCCAGAGATCGGTTCTACATCAAGAACGAGAACACAGTAGAAAATGCAGTTGAAAACGAGAACACAGTTGAAAACAAGAATGACAGCGCAAGTGACGTGGAGAATGCAGTCAACACAGAGGTTGTCTCAGAATTACCAGCACACATTGAACAATCAAGAGCAAGGAGATCAAGGCACCCATCTTACCGCTTTACATATTACAGACCTGGCTAAGCTGACCCGGCAAATGTATTCTACATGACAGCAACAACTCCACCGTCTCCATTTACGTGGCCTCCTCCCTTGATGTTTACAGTGAATACTCCCTTTACCTTCGTCCACCCATCACTGTGCATTGGCCACCTTTTGTGAACACATTCTATCTATTCCCCCACCCCAACACATCTCTTCCATCAACCAGCCACCATCAAAGCAAACTGGGATTTCAATTATTAGATAACATTTACTATTTTTTACATACAGAAAAAACACTCCAAACTTTACAATATTACTTAGGATGCACACTATCCAGGAATTATCAGGCGAAATATAAGTAGACATTTATACCACAGTGATACAAGCGGCAGCATATTATTTTGGTTACCAAGTGGAAATGTGATAAATAGGCTGAAGTCAGATATAGCAAACTTAAAAAGCATATAACCACTATTGGATTCTAAAATAGCACTAATAAAGATTTGGAGCACAACATGGTGTATACAATTTACAAGGACCTGTAGCAGTGAGGCTAACACTTACAAGGAACTCTTAATAACAACATTTTGATCCTGACCTATCCTGCACTTATTCATTGGGCAGGACGTGTCACACCTAATTTTTACTATTTAAATTTGTAATGACCTGTCCCGTTCATGTCCAGCCTTATTTGGTTGCACTAAATTAGAGTTGTTAAATCTAAATTATGTGAACAACTTTCAATTACTTTTTAAATACTTGTGTTTACTGTAACATTTAATCTTCTAATGCCAAAGGCTATGACCTTGGGCTTGGAATAGTACAGTAACTGTTATTTTCAACCTCTACTATTTCTTACAAGGCAATGCAAAAGTACATTTCATCAGCTTCTCCAAGATGAAGTTTTACTGATACAAAGGAGTATCAGGACTTTCTCCAAATGTACACAGGCAAAACAAAAACACAGGAAACAGATATAATAATAGTAAAAATTATTTAATAAAACACAAAACACCCTCCTCCCAACATAACTTACCCTGCTTGATTTCATGAACTGACATAATTATGATAACAACTTTTCATTGTATGTAGCTAGTGAAAAAAATTGTTGCCTGTCAGGTAATCCAACAAAAAACAAATAACAAAAAAATTGGGACAAAACAAATTGACAAGTTATTCGAAACATTTGCATCCATGTTCTATTGGATATGTGACCAGTTGCCTTCAGATAATTTTGCTTATTCGATACAACATGGCCGCTCGTTGTGTAAACATTACTTATACACTTATTTACCATTTAAGAATTAAGGGAAATTACCGGCTCTTGTGTTAACCAAGAAGACAACTGAAAATCAAATTCAATTGTATTTTCGGTTGAAATTTTAATCAAGTTGCCCTGACAAGCATTTCCCATCTTTAGTTATGTTTCAAATTAATGAATTAAACAATTTCCTCTGGACAACTTTGTTGTTAACCTTGGTCATACTAATTACCGACCATCACTGACAACTACCGTCAACAACCAACAATTACCGACAACAAGCACACAATTACCGACAACAAGCAAATACATACTTTCATTCTATTCTTATAGTAATTTGGTTGTTTTTGAGGAAACCCAAAATATATAAATTCAACAGATTTTGTCAAACATTGTTGAGTTAAAACATTACGCGATTAAAGATGATGGGTAAGCGAAGGCAGACAGAAATTATATTTTCATTGTTTGACATCAAAATCATAAACAATAGGATTAACAAATTAGACAAGCCGATTTACTTCCCACAGCCTTGAATAAATAAGTAGATAGGAAACAAAATTTCAAGTACAAAAATACAACTAACTACCCTATTATCTATAATAATATAACTACCAACTCCTATAAATTGTGTATGTGTATATTGTATAATGTGTCTAAAATGTTTTTAATAGTATTTTCAATTTGGTACTACGTACGAAAAGAAGAAACAAGCTATAAATTATTTCCATCAATTCATATATGTATTTGGGTTTCCCCCAAAACAGCCATGCATTGATACAAATAACTATACGAATACAATGAAAGTATGCATTTGCTTGTTGTCGGTATTTTTCAGCTTGTTGTCGGTAATTGTCAGCTTGTTGTCGGTTGTTGACGGTAGTTGTCAGTAATTAGTATGACCTGTTAACCTTTATACAAATTTTCTTTCATCTCTACTGATCTTTTCATTTGCCTATACAGCATTAATAAAATATTAATTTTTTTTCCAGTGAATGCTTTCCTGCCAATTTTAGCATGATTCAAACATCCTTTGTATTGTATGGGTTTACTCAGCCACTAACAGCAATGCTGATAATGGAGAATACCCAAAATAATTAAAAAGGTCTCACCTCAAGATTGTTGTGGTATTTCCCAAAGACAATTTGTTGTAAAATGGAAGAAACGATGCTGTCTCAAGATGAAAAGAATAAAGTTCAAATATTCAGGTTAGTAACATTAAATAAGCCCTACTATACTTATATCTTCCATTCTCCAGTTTTCACATGATTCCAAACAGTTTTGTGTGGATGCAATCCCAGCAATCTTTGTTCCATTCATAGTTTTACTTAATTGAATTCAACTCACAAGCCCCTTTGTTATATTTAAAGTTTTTTCATACATCTACTACTGTGTATAAACCAATGTACAACAGCTAATAATTTTTTTTATAAATTTAATATATTAATATTAGTACATTGTGGACATCCACCCTGCTTGGCCCTTTCATTCCGTCCCAACTGAATTAATACTGTACATCTTATTATTGCAATAACCGCATTGCTGCTCACATTTAAATTAAACTTTGAAATTCATTTGAAATTCTTCTACATACAGACTTCCATTTTACATACTCTAATATAATCATATTCATCCATGTTTAAATAACCCATTTATCCAATTGTGTTATTTATTGTTGTTTTTTTCTTTACCCACTTTGTCTTAAAATATATTTTTCTATTTTTTAATAACAGTCATTTTCCTGGCTGCTTTATATATCGACGGAGTGAGCACATATACAATAGAAGACGACAAAATGACAAATGTTGCGGTAAACCATACCGTACGAATTACAGTCGTTTTGCCAAAGGGTCGTTTCGCCAACGGTCTGTTCGCCAATGTCTCGAGTCGATTCGCCAACGTCTCAGGTTGATTTGCAAACATATATAAAGACATGCATCATATAAACTGTACTTCATTTATGGACAGCAGGTATTTTGTATTTTTATATAATTATTTCTATCTGTAGAGCCAACTGTAATTTGTTAGTTTGTAAAATGCTGTAATTACTAATTAGTTAAGTGTACCATATTATGTAAATCCTGATAAGTTCATAAAGAAATCTTCTATTCTTTTGTATTGGTCTATTCCATTTAAAAGACGTAACCCCCCTCTCGAGGACAAGGGTTTTACCATATCCCTGAAGAATTCCTGACATAAAGGACATCCCTGAAGAATTCTTGTTAAATGAGGCAGGTCGCACCCCTTAGAAGGTCGCGTGTGATTGGCTAATTCAAATATTCATTTTTTTTGTGTTTCCAAGATGTCATCATTTTCCGGTACATTTTTGCTCCACTTCATTTTCTAAAAATGCCGTCTGGTTTCGCATCGTTATTAATATCGCAGTATTCAACCAATACATTTTATACTGTTCTAACATACATTCCAATTTCCTTAAGATTATACCTAGTGATCATAGTTGCGGACATTCCATCTACTCAAGGTGAAATTTAGGGAGCCTGCTAAATGAATTGAAATCTAGTTCTTCTGTGAAATACAATAATACGGGAGATCAGGAGATTGCATGAATTTTTGGAATCTCCCTGTAAAATCGAGAGTGTTTGAATGTGGGATATCTTGTTAGTAGTGTTTCAAGGTGTTCATGGTGGCTAAGATATGTACATACACATAGTAATCACAGCTGTCTAGGTAGTCTTGGTGGTCTTGGTAGTCTTGGTGGTCCTGGTGGTCAAAGTGTTTTAATAATTCTTCATTGTTTTTAACAATACCTTTTATTAGTAGTGTTTTAAAGTGTTCATGGTGGTCAAGATACATATACATAGTAATCACAGCTGCCTAGGTAGTCTTGGTGGTCCTGGTGGTCAAAGTGTTTTAATAGTTCTTCATTGTTTTTAACAATACCTTTTATTAGTAGTGTTTTAAAGTGTTCATGGTGGTCAAGATACATATACATAGTAATCACAGCTGCCTAGGTGGTCTTGGTAGTCTTGGTGGTCTTGGTAGTCTTGGTGGTCAAAGTGTTTTAATAATTCTTCATTGTTTTTAACAATACCTTTTATTAGTAGTGTTTTAAAGTGTTCATGGTGGTCAGGATACATATACATAGTGATCACAGCTGCCTAGGTAGTCTTGGTGGTCTTGGTAGTCTTGGTGGTCAAAGTGTTTTAATAATTCTTCATTGTTTTTAACAATACCTTTTATTAGTAGTGTTTTAAAGTGTTCATGGTGGTCAGGATACATATACATAGTGATCACAGCTGCCTAGGTAGTCTTGGTGGTCAAAGTGTTTTAAAAATTCTTCATTGTTTTTAACAATACCTTTTATTAGTAGTGTTTTAAGGTGTTCATGGTGGTCAAGATACATATACATAGTGATCACAGCTGCCTAGGTAGTCTTGGTGGTCTTGGTGGTCAAAGTGTTTTAATAACTGTTCACTGTTTTTAACAATACCTTTTATTAGTAGTGTTTTAAAGTGTTCATGGTTGTCAGGATACATACACATAGTAATCACAGCTGTCTAGGTAGTCTTGGTGGTCTTGGTGGTCTTGGTGGTGAAAGTGTTTTAATAATTCTTCATTGTTTTTAACAATACCTTTTATTAGTAGTGTTTAAAGTGTTCATGGTGGTCAGGATACATACACATAGTAATCACAGCTGTCTAGGTAGTCTTGGTAGTCTCGGTGGTCAAAGTTTTTTAATTATTCTTCATTGTTTTTAACAATACCTTTTATTAGTAGTGTTTTAATGTGTTCATGGTGGTCAAGATACATATACATAGTGATCACAGCTGTCTAGGTAGTCTTGGTGGTCAAAGTGTTTTAATAATTCTTTGTTAGCAGCTGTTTAGGTAGGCTAAGATAGTTTAATAATTATTCTTAGCTAGTTGGGTGCTATTGGTGGTCAACGTATGTTATTGAATTTAATTTCATTCAATTGCTGTTAAAGATTTGCCATTGTGTCTTGCATAACTGACTCCACTGACTTCTTCTCCATTGGTTTTCGCAATACGGAAACATGTCTGGATCATGAGATTCAGTAATTACAGATAACGATAATTGGGGGAGGGGTCATATCCATATATTCGTGTTCTGCTTTATTAATTTCTTTTGTAATCAATTGTTTTTATGGTATGTGAACACGAATACATAAATGTGCCCCCCCCCCAATTATCGTTCTGGCTACGCCACTGATGAGAGGCCTGATACTCAGGCTACTGATGAGATTAGCAAAATTGTCCAAATTACTCTTGCTATCTTGAATTCCTTACGTGCGTAATACTCTTTGGGCTGATTTGTATATGTATCAAGGGTTTGGAACTGTTTGTCACTCAGTCGGCAAAAGTTTTGTTTTCTAGTCTGAAAGTTGTTTTTTCACTCTGAAAACCATGAATTGGAAATGAAGGGGGCAAAAAGCAAATATTTATAGCAAAATAGAATAGCTAAAATGTTCGAAAATCGTACTTTGTGTTTGGAATATCGATACAAATGCTGCTATCTCAGGAAACATTTCTTCTAATAGTATGTTCAAACATTTTTTCCTGAATCCTCCACCCCGACAAGATTTGGAGAGTGGGATTTTTATACATCAGAGTAAATCAGTCGGTCAATGTCTGTTATATTACCCCCCCCCCCCAATGAAAGAGAATTAGCGACGCACCAGTTAATACTATAATCCATATTGGTTATACTGCAGCGTTCAACAATCTGGATAATTGATAATTGATTAAATATTTAAAAGTATTTCCTGCCAGCATATTGTTTGTGGTATAGCAATGGAGATTCACACATGAATCATATCCAGGGGGGGGTAGGCAGGGGCAGCGCTACTCATGAACAAGTCGGCAAATTGCTGCAAAAAATCACAACAGCTCGATATTTATTGAAGTTTTTATTGCGGATTTTGCTTTAGTAAACCTATATTGTAATTATTTTTGAAAAAATACTGTTTTTTAAGCAAAATGAAGCTACTAGCATTGTACAATTCATATCCAAAAATGTCTTTTCCACATTTCTTTACCGCCTTTTTTTTCGAGAACATGCATTGATAAAGGATTTTTTTCAAGATCCATGTTATAATTAGAATATTGTAATTTAGTCAATAGTTATTAGCATGCAGACTGTGGGCCTACCACATGTATATAATAGCTTGTGTAATTAGTAATGGGTTGTTCAGTTTAATAAAGTATATGAACAGGGTCATGTCATCAGGAAAATGATTTCTCTTTTAATTTCGTAAAAAGAAATGTGAAATGCAATAAAGAAATAAATTACTAGTTAAAAAACGGGGGTCACCGATTTTTTTTAGGGAATTGTGGCGTTAAAACGTGAAATGGAAGTAAATAAATATACTACAGACACAGGAACACTAGCTACACTATTGTATGCCTTTTTTGAAAATATTGATTTAACATAATTCTTTGCACGTATGTAACCAAAGGGGTCTTGAAGTAACATAAAATTACGGTACGTATGATGGATAAAATTATAAGTTATAAGATGTGCGCAGTAAAAGTGCGCAATGCAAAACTGCAGAATTACCTTAATAGCAAAATAAATCACTTTGATAATGAAGGAATATAAGTTCACTTTGTGAGGCACAGAGTTTCTAATTTCAAAGTCTCATTTTTACAATTGAACTGTTGTCTATTTAAGAATACTTGAGTACAAAACAATATAATACCAAGCACTGAAAAGAAACAGAAATACAACAATGTTGTAGATCACGCTAATCTGAAAAACTCCCAGAATTTGTAATGTCCGATAATAGCTTGTCTTCAATCGCTTCTTGTTTATCCGCGACAAACATCGCAGACGAATTCTTGATTCTTCTGTGGTTTTTTTGTCAAACTGGTGCATTCCCTACATACAAAAGTGGGAGAAAATTTAGTTAAAAATATGTATTCGTAAACAAAGTGATATATTTCCTGTTTATATTCGTCACCAGTCACCGTTTCACATTTATGAATAACTCACTTCCATTGGACTATTAAAAGTTGGCTCAACATTCCGCAAAAATTACATGCATCAAAGGTAACTAAGCATTGTAATAGCACTATCTATACGAGTGAAATAGGCTGAATAATGCTTCTGCTTTAAAAATATATAACTACTTACAAGTGCAACCAACCATCACATTTGTCACATTGAACCGATGAACCTGTCCATTCATCATCTGGTTCGTCTTTTTTACATTTAATGCAAGTATCATCTGGAGATTTCACAACTTGTTTACCTGCAAAGAAATGATTAATTTAAGGGACGGACCATTAGAACAGTGATGGGCAGGGGGAGGTGGTCCATTTCCAACATGCACGATTATTTTTTCAAAATTTTTTGTTGTGTCGATTTTTTTAATCCCTTTTAAAACGAATTTTATTTTTTTCCCCAAAAATTGTTGGAGGGGGAGGGACTTTAAATTTTTTTTGGACAAACAAAAAAGGGTCAAAAAATTTCTGGATTAACAGCAGGGTTGTTAAGGTTTAAAACACATTTTCCCTGAAAAAATCTTCGTACGAAAAAAAAACAAAACGCTTTTTTGCACCAATATATGCTACTGGACTGAATTAATTTTGATCCAGTCCTAGGACTGGATCAATGTACTTCATCAGGTATCCAGTATTATCATGTGAGCAAAATAAAGCAATATGGTTGGCTAATTTACTCATGAATTCTTAATGAGTTTGAGATTGTAATTTGTAAATATATTAAAATGACGATAAATGGAGCTTGAATTTATAACTTAATTATGCTACAATATGCTTTACACTGGTTTTACACAAGGTAGTTAGATTCATCCTTTTATTTTAACGATGCTGACGACTTTGTAAAAACTGTTATAATTTTCGGTATCATTTAAGCCAATATAACACAACAACATAAGATTTAAATTATAAATATTTATAAGTGATCATTTTACCTTTATGACTTTTATCCAAAATCATTCAGAACCTATTTTATTGTTATAAATATTTGAAGGCAAAACTCATTATTGAACTAGTATAATAATTACGAACCTCTTTTCGGTAGAATGCCGATTGTTCCTTCGGAAAACAGTCTTTTCTTCGAGCCTATATTAAAGGTACATTGTATAATTGCAGTCTGGAACATGCAGGCCATGCATGTGAAACCTAAATTCTCAGTTTAGTTTAATTTATAGTGTTAAGTTATACATTTTTATGCAGTCATGATATTTTCTGTTGTAAATACGTATAATGTGAAAATAAGTAACAAAGAAGTAAAACCTCGCGTCTTTTTTGACGTAAAAAATTACGTACGTTCATTTGATGATGTTGATGCCATTGATGGAGTGCAGCTTCCTATTTCTGGCAATTCATCTAAATTAATAAATTTACTTTACTAAGCATTACTATGTTGTCAAAATAATGTCGATATCATACGTTATTTTCATGAGTGTCTATACCTGTACTTTCTCTTTCAACTTCCTCCCTTCGTGCCAATCTCAAACCGGCCAGAACACCCTACCAGAATAATTAAACAATCCAAATATATATATATATATATATATATATAATCATATTTTGCTGTCTGTCTAAAGAAATAGTAAAGGAGTTTTAATTTATGGGTTCTAATGAAATCAATGCATGTAAACTTATTCATAATGCTGCATAATTATATATATGCATGCAAGAAATGCTTTTGGTCAATGCTGATATGATACAGAAACGTTTTTCTTACCATATTCAATTTCATGAATCAATGATTCCTCGAGCATTGTTTTGGGAATTTTGAAACATTTGGCGTTCTTTGTCTTTTCTTTATTTTTTTCCCTCACGTCTTGAATGGTTGCCGTTTCGCCAGTTGCGACAACCATCGTACTAACAGGTGACTTGCTTGTTTCCGGTATGTCAATGACTGTGAGAATCATGTTTTTCGTTTCCTAAGAATTAAGAAGGGCTGTTTCAGGGCTACTTATAGCATTAACACTTCCCGTGACTGCGTCCTACCATGCAGCGTGACCTTGATGAAAAGTTTAAGTAACTACAAACAGTAACGCTCCTAAAGCTTACTTCTTGGACAATATTTTCAAAACCAAATTGGCCTAAGTACATTATTAAAAATAAATGAGAAATGATACTTAACAGTTGAAATATACCTTTGTTCCAATAGTTGCAAAAGATGCAAATTTATTGCAGGTAATTCCTATAGCCGGAACGAATTTCCCTTTCACCATTACATTAACACACGGATTTAACCATGTCAGGATCTAATATGAATAAAAGTTATTATATAACACGTTATTAAATAAATAGTTATAATTCATTTTATCACACAGTGGATAAACTGCATAATTTTATCAATAGATTATGCGATTGAAATCCGAAAGGGTAGTGCAAGGCGGATCCGATAAAAATTCCAGATCGCTATTCGTATTTTTATTATCATGAGGACAAAAATCTTCAAAAGAAGTTATTATACAGTTTTACGAGCTTTTTCGTTGCAGCTTTGGTTTAAAAGAATAAAAATTTTAATGATACTGCCCCTTAAAAAAGAGACAATAAGTCAACATGTCATGAGCATGCAACAACAATTTTATCATACAAACCGCGACTCTATCTTCCAGTGCCTGTCAGATTTCTGTCACCAAACGGGTCCAAAACGACGATTCTTTTTCAGTGCTCTCTTTCAAAGAGCCATATTTGACCATGTGTTGAATACTTTCTTTCAAATGCTCTTCATGAACATGACCAATGGCAATCCTATGGAACTGAATCACCAGAAAAATATATTACAAGTAGTGGTCCGCTAGAAATTATTTTTCCCTCATAAAAAATGAAGATAAACAAGGATGATGTTAGTGAGCATGAGTGAATATATTTATTGAGCATGCCAATCTTTCAAGTATCATACAGAAGTAATTTACCATGGCATCTGTGCAAAGAATTCCAGCCACACCTTTGTGCCACCTTGGTTGTTGACCAGAAACTAACTCTGTAATGACCTTTTTGTAAATTTTGTACAATCTCGGACATTCATTGATCCATGTCTCTCCAATCATTGTGACCCAAGCTATTAAAAAACCCTATATAAAAATATCGATTTTTAACTATTAACTGTGAATGTATGCATTCTATTACTAATGTAAGTCTGCCGTGAGCATGACTACATGACTGAGTAATGTAAGCATGACATTCTACCCATGCAACTAGAAAATTAATGATATGACAAGCACAGCTGTATTTTAAAGTCACATAATTTTTTATATAGAATTGTAGGCATTGGGGAAATTTTATCTTTTGGATCACTAGTCCTCACCAACAATAATAATATTTTCGATGGTATAATATTGTAATGTTAGCAATAACCTTACCTTTACATAATAAATCAATAATTTCATTTAAAATATATTAAAAATCGGACTTAATAAATTAAAAGATTCAAAACTGACCTTGAATTCTGTAACCAGCCTTACTAACTCGTTTCCTAATTGATGCTCGTTCTCACTTGAAAAGTTTTCGTCATATACGTGGTTCATAACTATGCATTTGCCAAATATTCTAAAAGATAGAGTTGACATCGTTATATTTGACTCTTACTCTCCGCGCACGTTTTCTTTTATTTGCGTGTGTCAACACCAACATGATCTCTTTCCCAAAATTAAGGCCTGCTATGTCTTAACCCTTTAACGCACAGTGTCCGATATATCGGACACCTTGAGCCTGTATTCATTTTGACCCCCTGATACCTCTGTCAGGGACTGCATTATACTTCATGTTATTCAAATGTTTCGATACTGTCATGGCGCACATTTTGAGATATTATTGAACGAATTATGCCTTTTGAAACGATTTTTATGAAAGAAAGAAGATCTGTCCCTTTAAATAATGGCTGTAACGTGAGTAAACAATGTTTATAATGCAAGGATAAGTGTATATTTCATGTTACATTAGCTTTTTTCGATCGAAATTATAATACAATGTTTGATTGGGAGTGCTTGGATAGTTCTTGTGAATGCTGAGCCGAATATTGTTATCAATCAAACATTTCTAGGCAGTCAAGTGCCTCGATAAATCATTTTGAAATTTTGGGCGTATTGATAATATAGAAAGTGGCTTAGAAAATGTAAATATTGTATATGATAGGGAGAATGCACTTCATGACATACATTTTCCAAAACTGAATGGCAAATGAGCTAAGATATGTCAAAATGGAACTCCAAAGTACATCTATATTTCAACCAACCTATATTTGACTACTATTGCACAATACGTATCCAGCAATAAGTGACAAAAATTCTGATAAAACAATAATTTGCTGTGATAAAGTTATATACCAGATGAAAGCTCATGTAATGCACTTTTCATCATAATGAATAAAATAATTTTAGAAGTCAATTATGTTGACTTGTCTGCACCTAGAGACCGGACTTCTTGAACAATCATCACTGTTATCGAGCATGAAAGGGTGCACTGTTGCCATGGAAACTATTATGTATGCATATGAGTTGCATATTTACAATCTGTGTTATTTAAGCTTCAATTTGATATACAATTTGATGTATTTGTGATAAATGTCTCAGACATAATTTATTTTCTTTTCCACTTATTGGAAAAACAGCATTTTTCCAAAAATAAATCTATGCAGCAAAGGGTTAATTGTAAAAATCTCCAAAATTTATACCATAATTTAACAAATCCGCAACTACCACAAGCATTAAACAAGTCGTTTTGGTATTGAAGTAATCACCTTAGGGCTATAGTAAGATTGGGGTCGGATTAAGATTGGGTTCGGATTAGGTTTAGATTCGATTAGGGTTAGAGGTTGGAAGGGGGTTGGGTGGGGATAGCTTTCAAACTAAGGCAATGCCTTAATTTGACACTTTCTGGCGTTAGGGCGTAGCCTTAATTCTGGAAAGAGACCATGCTGGCTACACGCACAAAGATCATAAAAACTAAAAAGACGACTAAGGACGAGTCAGTAGCAGACCCCTCGAGGTGGGTTGCCATTATCCTTGATTCTGACAATTGAACATTCTTGTACCCAGATCCCTTCTTACGCACGGTCAACGGAGCGCGACGATGAGCTCTGGCCAGATCCATAACCGGATATCATAAAAACATGGTATGAAAACAATATTTGGTGTTTGAATTAGCCAATCAGATGCCAATTCGAATATGGATTTGGCTAGAGCCCCTCATCACACCGCAACTTCCCAAGCCAGGGTCTTTTTAATACTACCACACGCGAGCGCGGGTAAAAGCAAGGAGGCTTGCTCCACAGAGGATCGCGGGCTCTGGTTTCGAGATTGGGGTAAAAAACACTGGCTTGCGAAGTTGGTCGCACCGCGTGTAAGAAGGGCTCTGGGTACGAGAATGACAATTGAACAATTACATAGTTGTGTTACATTTATACTTAGCGCCATAAAATTATAAACAATTATCTTGTAAGTTAAATGTCCGTACGTCATCATTTTTTAGTACATACTCTACATAGCCAAAACTAGTCTTAATTTTTGGGCCATGAAAGGACTTGAAAGATCTGACCAACAATTAACATATCACACATTGCGCCGTTTGTTTTTAAGGTTTAATTTTGTTTAAAAGACAGCCTTACTTGAAATAACTTCGGAGATGCATAAAACTCATGTTACTGAATACTGTATACTTTGAATCAGTTTTCTGCTTTGAAGTAACTCGTCAACACTTCATATAATTTACGTCATATAGAAACATATTTTCTAGCAAAATTATAAAAAACCTTAGTCAATGGCAATTTTGATAATGTAGTTGCAAATTTACCGAGGATAATATCAGGGTTAGTACCTTTCACTCTCTCTAGAATTTGAGCTGAGTAGCATATTGCCGATAGGAACCGAAAATCCCGTTCGAAGTGATCCCTGTGGAAGTCTAGATTGTACAGCCACTAGAAACTCGTTCAATGGACCAGTGAAAATCGGATCATCCACCGCCGCAAGATTTGTCATCAACACTTTTCTATAAAACAGGACACTTCACCATAGGCAATTTCATGTTCGTAAGTAAGTTTGAAATTACTCAATTCGGGCAGAACACCATGTAGATTCATTTCTACATAAATACAGTTGTTAAGAGTATATGGTATTCTCCACAAATTTACTAATTTCAAGTCTAAATCATCAAGCAGATATTCAAATAGTGCATTTAAATTTGTATTTTGATCTGAATAGTCATGCATATATTTTTAAGTGATTATAATTTTATGCTCGTCAGTTATGTTAAAACGATCTTTTTCTATTGTAGTATAGATCTTGCTGTCAATTTAGCAATTCAGCATCCTTCATTCATTAAATGTTGAGAGCTTTCTTCATTATTTAACTGCTGGTCAACAAATCACTGCTAGTAATAATCAAACTTTCATTGATAACAAATGTGTGAACTCTATCACGCAACTGAAAACTTTCATGGGGTGTTCAAAGATTCCGGCGACTGAATGTCCCACTGGTGTGTTGATCACCTCCAGAACAGAACAACGGATTCGTGCTTGTGCTGATTCCTTGCCCTAATGCCAAAATCTTCATGGATAGCATTTTGCCCACATTTCTGTTTTTCATGGTCGAGAACAGAATACCTATGGAACCTTCATCTAAAATAATTTTGAATTACAACAAACAACGTAAATGAATATTTTATTTTATCAGCTAAATCCTGAAAAAGAAAACAGTTAAACTAAAGTTTGAAAGATCATAACATTTTAACAATTATTTGTCGAAGGTGAGGTGATTATCGGGTCCCGATAATCACCGAGCCTGATGCGAGTAAGTTTTTTTGTGTTTTTCTGGTCTGAATTTATTTTAAGTCTGTATCACTAACTTCAACAAAAGTTACAAAACGGATAGCCGGCATGAATATGACAGATTAATACGTCAAATTTGACCAATCGGCACCTTGTAGGATTTGTTACGTTTACTTGTACAAAAAATACTAAATCCATTTGAAATGCTTTTTTTTGTAACCTATTAATATGTAACCTATAAATTTGAAATGCTTTTTTGTAACCTCATATTAGTAGTCTATCTGTTAAGTATGGCTCAATATATATTTACAATGGCAATGCTGATAATGCTAAAATAATAATTTATAAAGTTCACCTAAGAATTTCTTCTCATGCTCGGTTTGCAAGATGGATTTGAGATTGTTGTACACAACAAAGGCAGCAGCAAGTAAAAACGGCGTCTTATTAACACAGAAGTTCTCAGCTAATTCAACATACCTAAAACAAAAAAATACCATTTGAGAATTTCGGGATTGGCCGGGATTTAAGATGGCGTTTTAAAAATGCATATACATGTACAAATGAGCTGAAAAAGTAACTTTATCACTATGTTCGCACCTTCTACAAATCGTCTTCAGAAGGTCTTCCTTTAGAACATCGTGATTCAAGTCCGTTGACAGAGAATACAAATTTGGCTCTGTTAGAAAATATTTATGTTCTGCTCGTTGAAGGACATGTCGATCCTCAATATGAATCTAATGCATAAAACATTAATTGATGATTTGTTCACATCATCATGAATCATGAGAAACATCTGTGGTGTTTTAGTTTATTATAATTGATAGGGAGTAATACTGTATGCCTAATAAGCAAAAATTTCTGTTATGGAATTAAAGGTTCCTAGTGTGTACTGCTCAATGCAATGGCGTTGGGGATGTGATGACCCCCGCCCTAACGGATATTTCTATATTTTCCTAAACTAGAAAACTTCCCTCCAATGAGAAATGTCAAAGTGTAGAGCCGTTGGCACAATAATGACAATCGTTAATTGTTGTTAAGTGCATTATCAGACTGAACTCATGCCGGGTTCGTCCATTATGCAGTTCTACTGATAAGAGAGCTTAAGGTTGTACGTGAAAGAACGTACGTGATGAGAAAAATATCGCATTTCCAGCTCTATGTTATGTGCCAGTGCAGTTTCCCTAAACGTGAGTGACCAACTATATATTTAAAACTAAATTTGCATATGACCGGCTGCGCTTACGTCACATGATAAAATCCAATATCCTTTTTCTTGGTACCCCAAATGATCAGCCTTATAAAAATCACATTGGTTATCAATATCTTCTTTAACTCATTAACGCCCAAGCTGTTACAATGTTTCTACCCCCCTAACGTGCAAGCAATATGGCAAATACGTGACTGAATTCAAGAGCTTTCACCAAAATGGCAATATCTCAGAAACAGTTGCATGAAAAAATCTGGTCTTTTCAACCAAATATTATTAATATATGATTGACCAAATTTAGTTTAAATGAACTTGCATACCTATATATATCATTAGTTTTTTCAATGAGAATTTTTATTTGTAAACCAGTGACACTATTTTTTTCATGTCACTCATCACCTAAAGGGGCAATATCTCCATATATTTATATAAAAAAACCCAAAAAAATATTTACTAAATTAGTACATATCTATATTATAACCAATTTTCATCTATTGGGATATGAATTAGAAAATGATCAAAAATTACAAAAAATACTCCTTTGCTTTTTTGGGCAAGATGTTTACAACATGAAATTTAGAACAGTAACTAAGTGTTAAAATTCAACAAAGTGTGCAAGCCAAAACACAGTGCTTGTACATCTTTGGAGTTTTTAATTACCTCAAATATATTTATAAGGACATATGGTACTAGAATCTATTTGTTTTCAATATAAACCAAGGATGGGAAGGTGAGAAAATAGGAGTTTCTGAGGTGTTTTTAACACTGACAATGACAGCCGACATTTTCAAAGGCAAATTGCGGTGACAAAACCAAAAGTTATTCACTTCTCTACTCAAAGCACTGAAAAACACCATAAAAGAAAAAACATTTAAAACATACATCAGGTAAGCCTTTTAGCTCAATTTTCTCATGTTTCTGTTTGGAAAGAAACGGTTTTTAGCCAAAATTATTTTGCGCGCCAATGTAGGCTGCTATAAAATGTCAGACACGTGCTCTCTTTTGAAGTCTGGCTCTGAAAAACAATCGCTTTTTTTTAGTTTGAAATAAGCTTTCATTAGGACTAATTGTGTAGAAATGTTATCTGTATGCTCAAATGAAAAAGATAACCTAATAGTCAGGTATTCAACATAGCTATAAAAGGGTGAAATAAGGACTTTCATCTTTGGTTGTTTGTCAGACATGAGAAACCACATTAGTGCCATTTTGTCGCGCGTGCTATTTTATAAAATAAACACCTCAAAACCATAAACTTTTAGTTCAGAAAATTACAAAGTTTCCCATAGACATTATTAAAAATGTTCTAGTGAAACGATTTCATGATAAATAAGTGAGCAATGGGCCTGAAAGGACGGCTAAATTATGTTTTTGTTGGGACTTCAGTTTCATGGCTTCCCGCAAAGGAAGCCATTTCAGAGAGAAGCGACAACAACGGCAAACAACCGTCGCGACCTATTTTGATAACTTTTCCTTCTGATTCAACATGTAGTTACTAGAAAATGAGGGTGGATCAACATTACTATCTGCCTTATCGATTTAAAGTTTTATGGGGATATAAAACCCAATACAAAAAGCATTTTAAAAGCTTTAGAACTCAAGTGCGGACTTTTTGAGAATTCGCACGCAGCAACCAAGCGCATTAATTCAATACACTTATTTTAAACCACAATATGTCTGAAACGAGTTGTCATTTTAAGACTAAATTGATGAAAATAGATATAACAGTGATTTTGGAGTACCCTACTTACTTAGTGTAATTTAATACTCGAAGTATTCTTGCCAAATAGGGCACGTACGCACACAGTAATTTAATCTGGTGTTGTTTGAAACATACTTAGCTAAAATAACAACTTGAACAAGAAGACCAACAATGGGGTTACGAAAGCAGTCGAAATTGTGCCCAAATTTGCATAAACAGTTCGTCTAAAAAGATAACTTTAAACTAGATTCAACCAACATTAATGCAGTCGAATTTTGTGAGTGTTTGATCGCATATTTCTACCCAAAAATACCCTTTAAAAAATCGTATCTGCTCACTTGTGTTCCGTGTTCATCTTTCTTGTGATTTCCGACTTCTATTTTTAATAAAGTTTGGAGAAATCCTCATCTTTTTGGCTGAAAATCTCGCGCATGGTTCACAGAAAAACTTAGCCCCAAAACGCCAATACATTCGCTTTCCTTTCATGCCAAATTTTCGTTGTAGTTGATTCAGAAACCTCTTCTTTTCTTGCTTTTAAAACTTGCTGTAAATTCTTTCTTTGTAACAGAATCGCCATTATTCATTATTTTTGGAAAACTAAGATTTTAAACTTGAAAAACTTTGCGAGTTTCTGACCGATTTTCTTGCATGATACACCGCTGAAAAGCTCGAATTTCACGTTCTATTTTCGTATCCGTTGCTAGGCAACCCGATAAACACGTGCTCAAATATCATGCCCGCAAGTTAAGGTGTCATGCCAGGGCGCATTGTCCGTTACCCACTTGTCAATCTCAGGGCGCATACGGGCGCATTGGGCGTTAATGAGTTAAGGTACGTGTAAAAATCGCTTATGGTGCTTGATGTCACCCAACCACTAAGATTTAGCACACCAGAACCTATAGAGCATCTAAGGTCTGTCAGAAACTTTGTCTTGGAGTCAAATGCGCTTGCAGAAAGAACGACACGTCTAAAAGGGAAATTAAGGCCTATGATTAGATTTACGGTCAGATTTAAAATTAGAATCAAGATAACTTGTAACATTAGTTTTTGGAAAACACATATTTCGTGTTGAGTTGCATAAAGCAGATATTAATGAAAGCGAGATTCTTTCGTAAAACGCATTCATCCTACACTGCGTGGTTGTTTTAGCAGTTTCTTGATAATCATCTTTTCAACTAGAAAATACATGCATGCAGAAACCCTCGCCTTCCTGACAAGACCATTGTATTTTCCGAACGTGAAGTTCTAAAGTAGTTGTCATGGTAACACGATAATTCTTTAAGAATATTCTTACAAATGAAAAATCGCCTAAAAATATCACTTTTAATTACAAAATTATTAATTTCCCAACATATATATGTTAGGTATGTTATTATACGTAATTACAAATGAAAAATCGCCTAAAAATATCACTTTTAATTACAAAATTATTAATTTCCCAACATATATATGTTAGGTAAATAAGCCTCAATATAAGGTAAAATTCAACCACAAACGCTTCGCAAAACATTTTAAAGTGCTGTTTAACTAAACTGCCTTTAATTAAATGGCTTTATCGATAAACTTTGAGTTGCAATAAAATGATTTCAAATTCTCGCTTGCAAATAACTTTGCTTTCTTTTTTATTTAAATAATTCAATATAATAAAAAAGTGAATCAATATTAAAGATACACTGAGCGAAATTATATTCTGTCTTGTTTAGTTGTTTCATATACGCAAAGGCCGTCGGGTTTTAAAGCCATTATAAAATCAATATTTAAAACAAACTTACCTTCGTTAACGTCGGCTCCCTTCTTTTAGCCGATTCTTCCGAAGTTTCTTTCTGAGAGAGCTTTTGAAATTTACAAAATATTGCAAAAATGCGAGTAAAAATGAAATATATTCGCAAGAAATTTATCAATTATGAATCATCAAATCTAGAAATGTTTGCTATTTCGCTGTCGTCATGCAGTCGTTATAATGCAAACTTTAAATTGGACCAATCAGTGTCCGCTATTCATGACAGTCCGCCATATTTTTGAGGTCAGTGAGGATGACCACCCACCCAACACCGTTGGTGACCCACGCCCGCGATATTTGATGAACTTTAGACTCCACTAATGCTTTCGTTTCTCCGGGTGTAAATAGCCGGGGGGAATTAGTACCCTCGCACGGCGCTTCGCGCCGTCGGCTCGGGGAAAATAACGTCAACCAGTGCTGCCAATGCTATTATATAATAATTAAGCTAATATGGTTACAAATAAATCAAGCAAAAAAACATACATGGTAAAAGGGACGGGATACATTTGTAAAACTCTGTAGTAAATTTATTTATTCATTACGGACAACCGCCTACTATCGCACTGCGTCTTAAATACTTGAGTCTTGACAGCGAGGCTCACAGGTGACAGGACATAAAAGTATTCACAACGTAACAACTTATCAGAACAGAAAGGTATATTTTGAGCACACTAACAGTGTATGTTTTCACGGTGTCTTTTCCTTATCGTTTTCTACTGTTTTAAGGTGTGGTCATTATTTATGGGGAGGGGGGGGAGGGTTTGGGAAATGGGGAAAATAAGGATTGAAACCTTTTTTGACCCCCTCCCCTCCAGACTGAAGGCAAACTTTGTGCCTCCCCCTCATAAAAGTAGAAACTTTTCTGACCCCCCCCCAGTGTGGATTGAAAAATTAACAGCAATGAAGGTAAGGAAGCGTTGCAGATAAAGTTAGATATTAGGACAATCTGTTTAATCTAGCTCATGATGTTTTACCCTGGTGAATATGATTCAACCATATATGATTAAAAAATATATATTATGTGTTACTACTTTGCAATGCAACATTTGTCTTACCATAACCCTAACCCATGACCCGTCTTCATACAGCGAAATGATTTTAACAGTTTTTTTTTAAGAACTTGTCTGGGGTGTGGCATCTACAAAAAGGGACCATACTATATTGAGTGTGGAGAAATGACAGATGGTTGTTGGTGACAAAACGTTTGGTGTGGTATCGTATGTACTAGTAGGGGGTCTGGGGGTATTCTCCCCCAGAAATTTATTTGTATTTTCCACCCCTAGAACTGAAATGTGAGCATTTTCTGAAACAGATTTTTGGATATACAGCATTACATTGTGCGTTGATAGACCGAATCTGATCAGTTAACTTAAGTGTACTTGCATGGTATGTTTATGTAAATACCACAACTTGGTCACTCAGGGGTAGAAAGCTTGTTAAACTTAAGCCTGGTTCACATATATGCCTGTGACGTACCGGCGACAATGCCGGTGGTAGCTTAAAATTATGTGAATATTTGTTCGCCGATTGCCTCCAGTGCCACAGTTATATCGGTGGTAGGCCGGGAACTACGGTTGACTTGAGTTCAACTTTGCCGGTATTTCGGCGGCCAGTAGAGGCATAATGATACAGTCGCAGGCATATGTGAACCAGGCTTTAGTGAGCCCGACTCCCACGATCGCGAGGCGCTACCATGGTTGGCGCCGAGCAGGGAAATTTTGAAAAGTTTGAGTCTCTAGATCGTTGGAAATAGCATTTTCAGAGTCTTTAAGTTTAAAAACTTTTATGACCCCCCTTTTCTGTGTTAAAACTTTTTTGACCCCCCCTATTTATAAGGGTAAAACTTCGTTTGCCCCCCCTCCCATTTCCCAACCCCCTCCCCATAAATAATGACCACACCCTAAACTCTCTTGGAACATAGGATAGGAAACGGATATGAAAACAACATTGTGTAAACATAGCCCAAGTCGCATACTTTGTGTCCAGCTGCGAGTGGGTGTTTGATGTACAAACACAGAGCCAGTGTCCAATGCTGTCGGTTGTCTTTGTCTGTGAAGTTTGGCCAGCTATTGTTTCAGTCCAAAATCAATGGTGAGCAGAATGACATACACTGCTTAATTTTCGGTATATTTAAAAAAAGTTAAATAAATAGGTCACTCTACCTGCTCATGATTCTCCAATTCAATATTTTCGTTACTTTCATCCATCATTCCAGAGTATTAAGTAAATAAAATCAAAATGCTTTTTTGGTCCCTCTTCGATCGAACTAGAAAGACTATCGAACGCCGAATGCAGCTATGGGTGGGCGTGCAACACGAAATGGCTTTGTAATTTAATATTTTAGTCAACTTTTGTCAAAAATGTTTGACTTTATGCAACAATCGAGGAATTCCGTCTGTCGGATTAGAATTCCGTATCTTGCATCTGGCGCCGTATTGCCGATAAGGCAGAGAAAATGTTGCATGCAAAAGACTTTTCATCGATCATTTCGTGCTTTAGTGGCTGACTGGCTAGGACTTGAAAAATTATGCAAGAAGAACCGAAAAAAAAACCCTCTGGCAGTAAACGAGGCAAAGGATCATGTACAGGTTGTGGAGAAGAGTATGCTTGTCGATACAAGCCTGAAAAATGTAGTAAATGCGGCTATGATTTAGGCGGATCGTTCAAGCCAAAGAATGCGACACGCTCGAAAAAATGCAACCCTGATGTCGTTCGAGTCACACCCAAAATATTTTCAGTGAAAACCAGCAAGAAAGATGATCGGTGTTTTGTTGTGAGAGAAGGAAATAATATTATATGCTTGCACAAAGACTGTAAGGAATTAAGGGCAACATATTCGGCAACTGGTAGCTTACATACATTCAAATGCAAGCATGTGAATGACATAGACAATTTTCCAACAGCCAACCCACTGAATGTCTATTTTCTTGACGAAGAAATAATTTTAAATTATTTGGGGGATTCATCTGCTAAAAAAACTCTAAGTGATCTACTAGATATCAGTCCTGCAGACCATCCTTCCGTTTCTCGTGTCACAGACTCTTCCTATGTAGTATTTGGATGACCCTCTGCAACCAATACGGTCGGATACTGCCATGTTCAAGTAATTTCGGATGAAAATAGAGTTTATAAATGCACAAGTAAGAGTTGCCGAAGTTTTGTTAGTAAAACGAAGCAGGAAAAAATTCGTTCAACGTGCCAACATTTGCATTTGTTGTACTGTCTCCTGCATGGAAATAATGATAGGAGAATCGAGGAGTCTTCAACAACAATAACGAATCAAAATGAACATCAAACAACTGTTTCCCAAACAGCATGTTTTAGCAGGCAAACTACTTTGGATGTGGCAATGAATTCATCCCTGCCGTATAAAATTCCTTCCTCGCTACTGCAGGAGATATCGAGAAGAGACGCTACAACATTTTTAAATATTAATATTGATGCGGCAACTGGATGGCCTAATGCATTCGAACCTATTGAAGTTATCTGTGTTCAATGTCAGTCTCCTTTATCAACAGCAAGACAGCACCCTGGTCAGAGCCGTGACGAAAGTGCTTACCTTTTGACGGAACTTAACCCATTTAAGAGAGTTAAGCTGTTGGTTAAAATTTGCAGCAGTCCACTCTGCAAGGCAATGCATCGACCCCCTACACTTGAAACAGGTAGGAATACATTAATTGCCATTTATATTTTACTTTATGATGCATCCTTGGCAACACATGTCATATATCAACTGAATGTCATACAATGTTTCTAGGTTTTAAAGTAAATTAAAAAATACATAAGTCATAAAAAAGTAAAGCCTGATTCACTCTGCCTTTGTAATACAATTGCCATGTAGAAGCAGCCATATCACTAGCGTTTCATTACGAACTATCGGAACTGAACTGACTTGTTTTTGAATCGATGTGTTTCCTATTGTTATAAAAACTATAAACTTAAATTTAATGAATATGAAATGGGAATGGACCTTTCACCTTTTGACCAAAATTTACATCTCAACAAGTCTAGACAAAAATTTTATCACAGCTTGAAAGAGCACCACAAAATTAGTAATATTCCAAAGTTTCGTTGCGAGTTGTAAAATGCGGAAAATATAGCCTTGCGAAGTTTGCCGTTTTTCAGTCATTTTGTATTACAAACTGGAAATACATACTCCTGAGTATGTATTTCCAGTTTGTAATCTAACATGACTGAAAAACGGCAAACTTCGCAAGGCTATATTATCCGCATTTTACAACATTTCGCAACGAAACTTTGGAATATTACTAATTTTGTGATGCTCTTTCAAGCTGTGATAAAATTTTTGTCTAGACTTGTTGAGATCAAAATTTTAGTCAAAAGGTGAAAGGTCCATTAAAGTGTAAAAATTCATGTCTGCTTTCCACTTATAGGCTTATTCAATATATGTGATAAAATCGTCATTTCTTTGGATATATTGCTGGAAATGAGACTATTTTTCAAACGCGGATATGCCATAACCAACATCATCGACGCCAAATTAGATTCTCTCAAATTGAAGGCACAACAGGTGAGTGACAGTGTACCTGTTAACTGCACTGTATATGACCTATGGAGAACATAAATACAGTGACAGCGCTAGCATTGATACCAGGTCTTGACAAATAATAATAGTCTATTTAATACGTACTAGATAAAACATGAGCAGCCCATCTGTATCTGATATACAAACTCTCGCCTTCGCCCCTTTGGCTCGAGTTTGTATATCAGATACAGACCGGATGCGAATGTTTTATCGTACTTAAAAAATTACCCATTTTATGAGTTCATTCGCGAAGTAATTTTAAAAATAAACATTGTCTAAGCCGAGAAAATCAAAGCTGAAGTTTATGTAAATCAGGACAAATCTGTATCCGATTTACAAACATTGATTAAACATTCATTTCTTTGGTATTTTCCTCGTGAATTATTGAATATTTTAAATATAAAGAATGATACAATGGTGCGAGGAAATATAAAATGTATTTCCACTATTGAATAGACCCATTGGATAATAACGACATGTATGCTACTTGGCCTGGGAGACTCACTTCATTACAAGTATAAAGTCGTGGTACTTAATCAACTCACGATTAATGAGAGCGAGGCTCTCAGGCCAACACCACATGACGTTATTACCGAAAAGGTCTTTTGGATATCTATAATCGATGAGATTTCCACGCGAGCAACCATATATATTTCTGTATACTTTTATATAGTAAAACGTTTAATTCACACATGCATTTCTTGCTTAAAATACCAGCATTTTTATCTTTATAACTTTGCCTGTTCCAATTCTTTCTGAAAAATGCTACTATTTGCACGTGCATAATCATACATAATTGTTAATTTCAGGCGAATCTGCCATCTGAGACCCAGCTGCATTATTTGAAGAAATGCCTTTACAATGGCTATTATTACTTTGAAGCGATTACCGAGGGGGACTTGAACACCGTCATTTGTGGGATTTGTGGAATTTGCCCCGAGGTTATTCTTGGTGATGGAAATGAAAAAAACTGTTGCACTAACAAACAGGTACAGACACAGCATACACTTAACCTAAATTAACAAGACGCTGTATAGAGCGTTAACTCGCTGGGACTATACAAGCTAGTACGCACAATAATGATGATACATACATAGAAAACAGGTACAATTCGTTGAAAATTTTAACGAAATTGTTTGAAACATTTTGGACACTCCACGAAAGGCCGCCATTTTGAAAAAGATATATTGGGTTTTATACTTTTACTAGGCAGCTCATATTCTATTTTGTGCCTATCGACGACGATTGGAGATCGGAGATCCACTATTGCCGATCCGTGAAAAATGCATGCCAAAACCTATATACAACTATGCCCCAGCGAGAAATGTTGACACTCAAATGTACAAAGTAACCATTCACTTTTCTAGATTGATTATGTCAAATCTGACAGTGCAACTCTTCCTTCCCAAGTTAAAACTACTGATGCATTTAAAAATACGTTAAAGAGAAGATGGTTGGAAAGGACGGTATTCACAAGATGCACGGAAAATATCCAGATACCAGTGTCTGTTGTACCACCAATTATGCCATCAGCTTTGATGGGTCCAATAGTACACAACACTGAAGATCAAAAGAAAAGTAGTCCAGTCCCAGACCCTATTCTCGCCACACGGCGCGGCGGAGAAGGAGGGTCCAGAAGAATTTGCATGCGCATGCGTCAACTACCACCACACATATGTGGAGGTCGCCAGGTCGCTAAGCTCTGTTTACTGTGGGGAAAATCCGCAATGTCAAAGGAAAGTTCTGATACTCTTGCAGCGCTGATTGAGAACAAGTTTCTTCATATTTTTGGCAGAGAATTTGTTGAAGCCGTTAAGTTTGCCATGGAAATGTGTAAATATAATTTTTTGCCGAAGTTTGAGCAATTGCAAGCGATCTATTACCTGTCTCGCGGTAAAGATGTATTCGTTCATCTGAGAACTGGTTTCGGAAAGTCGCTGATTTACACGCTCTTTCCATATGTTTGCGATAGCTCTGCGATCGTCACCAAACAACGATTGCCGTTCATCTATCGTCGTTTTGATTTCACCACTAATTTCCCTCATGGATGATCAGATGGCTAAAATGGCCGAACGAGGAATACATAGCGTCAAGCTCACCGATCTTAAAGACCGACAAGTTGAGGACCTTCGACGTGGAAAATCGAACATCAAAATCGCTTTGTTATCCCCTGAGGCATTTACCAGTTTGACTGTAAGGGAGACTCTGAGGGAACTGAAAGAGCATATTGTTTGTGTGGCAATTGATGAGGCACATTGTGTACTACAATGGTAGGTCTATGCTAGATATTTTAATAATTTAATAAATAAATTAGCCAAAGTGCTTTCCCTTGACTACAGAGCCTCATTCTATTGCAAGAGAATTTGGCTAATTGTCATATGTTTATACTAAGTTTTAAAGGATTATTGAAATTATTGAAAATGTGGCGAGATAACCAACGATTGGATAGGGCAAAATTTTTTTACACTTTGGTTCATCACGTTATATAATTAGCCTTGCAAATAAGTAACTTTATACAGTAACCTACTCTGAACTCACTTGATTTATTTTAAGGGGCAGAGATTTCAGAAGCGCTTACAATGAGTTAAAAGACATCCGTGCTTTAATGATGGCTGGATTACCTATAACTGCACTTACAGCCACTGCTAATTGCAAAACAATGAACTACATCACTGCTAAATTGGATATGGAAGGTTGTATTGTTATCAAATCATCTACAAACCGACCCAACATATTTTATAAAGTATGTATCCTTCCTAACTGTCAAGGGGATGATGATCAACTATTCCAATCCTGCTTTGGTTTTGTTGTTGAACAACTGTTGCAGCACAATGACAAAGCAGATAAAGTGATTATATACTGTACCTCAACTAATGATTGTGCTACCATTTACGAGTTCTTTGAAAATGCCTTGGGAAGCAATATTTATGATAACGCTAACCAATTATTGGTTAACATGTATGTAAAAGTTATGGATGATAGAACAAAAAAGGACATCATAGCGAAGTTTACCAAACCAGATGGTCCACTTAGAGTTGTTGTTTGCTCATCAGCATTTGGACTGGGGGTTGACTGTCCCAATGTGAGAACTGTTGTTCACTTTAAGTCTCCAGATACACTCATGCAATTTGTACAGGAGAGTGGCCGTGTCGGAAGGGATGGAGAAGCATCAAAGTCTCTACTGTTTGTTGGTGGAAGGGAGTTTGGTCATTATAAGGCTAAACTTACTAAATCGTCTGCCATGAAAATGCAATTTGACGAACTTGAAACAATGAAAGGGTATGCTATGAATACATCAACTTGCAGACGATTTTTGATTTTACACTATTTTGATGGTTCAGATGAAGCAGAAAAACAGTGCAAGCTAATGGAACCACAGAATTGTTGTGATGTATGTTTTAGAAGTGCTGGTGGGTTTGTAAGTACATCTGAGAAAGAGTTACGTTGTCTATCAATTGGAAAAACTGCAAATAAAGAAGTTGTTATTTACCCTCAACTATCTGGGAAGCAAAAAAGTGAAGTTCGACAACATTTGACAAAATATAGAGATGGTCTTGTGGCATGCAAGGAAACAAGCTTGTTTGGAGTTGACAAGGTAACTGGTTTCACTGAAACTGTTATTGAACAAGTTATTAGTAAATGTGATACTTTCTACTCCATCAAAGATGTGCATGATAATGTTGATTTATGGGGTGAAGACCATGCTATTGCCATTTTTAATATTGTTGAAAGTGTAAAAAATGTTAACACTAACCCCGTTTGATAAGATATGTTATCAAGAGCGTAAATAGGTCGATAATTGGAGGGCCATCTTCATATATTCGTGTTCTGCACAATTAATTTCTTTTAAAATCGATTGTTTTTACAGTCTGTGAACACGAATATATGAATATGCCCCCCCCCAATTATTGACCTATTTACGCCCTTGTATGTTATAATATCTATGGTACATATCTCTGCTTATTGGAGAACAAATGACAACCAATAACAACCAGTTAATAAATTGTCAACCTTCATTATCACTTTCATCTTGTTCATCAACTGTTTGGTGACTCTTGGAGAATCTTTTCACCAACCGTTGTACCCACGTCAACACCTTTCCCATATCTAAATCCTCAAGTATGGACTTAGCATGGTCTGGAAAGGCCTTGTGTTGTCTTCCTGCCCGGAACTGAAAGACATTAATCTTTTGCAAATCATATAACATGTTTTCAACATCATTTTCTGAACTGAGTTTTGTGTGGGTCTTGCATTGTGGATTGACTCCACATTCTTGGTCAAAATTCAGAACAACAGCATCCAACTTTTGTTGTGCTTTCACAACTTTTTGTGAATTTTTTTCATCCATCTTGCCTCCTATTCCAGAAAGAAGTTCTTTTGTCTTAGATCGGAAGAGCTCTACTCTCATATCACATGCGATGTTCTTACCATGCCCTCCAGAAGTATTTACAAATCTTCCCCATTTTAGTTTATGTGCCATACGAGGTGTCAAGAGTGATTCAAGAAGTGCAATGTACCGAAAAGCTTCAAAAGCATATTTTGTCCTGCTCCCCTTTCGTCTAACTTTCGCCTTGAATATTAACAGGAGTAGCTTCCATATTCTTTCTTCCCTATCACCATCCCCTTCACGTATTGCATCTTCAAATTCTTGAAACACTAAGCCAAGAGACAACATTGAACATGCATAGTTGTAAACACAGTCCTCTTTAGTATTTGGACCATTTGAAGTTGTTGTAGTCGTTTGACCATCTATCCATGGAAGGTATGTGCGGTTTCTACCAAGTATTTGGACCATTTGAAGTTGTTGTAGTCGTTTGACCATCTATCCATGGAAGGTATGTGCGGTTTCTACCATGATTAAGTCCATCTAGGAAAACCATTATTATCCGGTTTTCCACTAGGCAAATTTGTTTGCACAAACAAGCAAAAAGCGAATGTGATTGGCCGGTGATGTCGTCAGTGTTTGTCCCCAGCCAATCAAGTTGCTTCTTTCTCTGTTTGCGCGAACAAATTCGCCAAGTGGAAAACCGGCTTAAGACATCATTACAAGAAAAATTAACATGTTAGCAAAGATAAATTAACATGTTAGCAAAAAGTAGTGAATACGTGTAGTATGTGTAATTGTAATTGGCATAATAATTTATGATATTGTAACTCAATTATTATAAACTGATGCTAGTATGCTACCATCAATTTCTGTACTTCCTTTTGGCTGCTTCGCATTCATTTTCTCTGCTGTAAAAACAAACAAAATAAGAATTAATTAAAAAGTAGCTTGTACTGTACCATATTTATTGTCAATTGTAATTGTATCAGTAACCTTTAACTAACATACCTTCTCTTTGGTATGTGGATGTAACATCCATGTCACCCATGACGAATTTATCCAAAATTTCAAATACACAGGTGTACAACCAATTTTTCTTTTCTTGTGATTTTGCCGATTCTGGTGGCGGGGCATGATTATTCGGCATGCCATCGAGTTTCTCCATTCCAAAATATTCTAATACAACAGCTAGGCAGTGAGCTTGGACAACATCATTGAAAAAGTCAATTGACTACAAATAAAAAATAATTACTCAACATTTTTCTCGTGATTTAACATTTGCTGAAGTTGTGTATGAATGAGAGTTGTTTGCTGGCCGACATTATATTAGTCTCTGATTACCTGATTCATTTCATGCTTAACATCTCCAGTGACACTTGTGCGATGCGAACTACACCGTAGTTGGTATAATGTGCCAATGTCTTGTGCAGATTTGTCATCCCACAAGTATGAAAAGATAACCTACAGTACAACAAAAAATATTCCTTTGTTAGTATTTATTATTGTAATGCATTTACATGGTGCGTTCAACGTGAAGTTACCTCACTTCCCAAAAAACTTCCCACCCTCGAACATACTGTACCTAACATTAGTCCAGACCCTATTCTTGCCGCAGATGTTGTCATGCACAAGAAATAAAATGTATATGTTTTTCTGCACTTACAATAAGCAAAGTCATCTTGGTGTGCCAGTCCTCTGCAGTTGGTAGAACATCTGCCAGGCGTTGTTCTTTTTCTATTGATGTCTTTCTCAATCTCTGCACACCGACCGCACGCTCGCAAGTTAGCTGATCCCCTCCAAAGACTACTTGTTCTTTTGCCTTTCCTTTGTGGATATATTGATGCATAAACTCGAGAATATCTACCATACCTTCACTACATGCTTCATTTGCAAACACCAAGCCAAGATTGACAACACTGCTTTTCTTGCTCATTTGCTCACTGTATGTGTGTCTAATGTGCTTTGGGACATATTTCTGAAATGGTTTCAGGAAATTCAATTTACCAATTACATTGTGCAATAACAGGATAGCAAAATTACTTCTAAAATTGCTGATGTCATCAGCTGATAGCAAGAAGGATGTAAGAGGTAATTTTGCCAATTTGCAGATGGGCTTATCATCAGGTAATTCATCATATGGAATTCTGTCTTTCACTGCCAATGTTAAAAACCAATGACAATCCTTATTTTGGTTTGTACCCCTTTGATCTCTAGGCTATATTAAAAAAAGAAAAAATATTTTATTTAAGTAAATGTAACCTACCACATGGGGCGTGGCACACTAGGCAAGCTCAGCATGATGAACATTCAGGGTTTTTGACATTTCAAAGGTTTTTAGAAGCGTGGTACTGTGATGGTTGATCTGTAATTGGAAAAACAGGTATTTTTTATATTCTTATACTTACAGTTATTCTCATATCAATGTTGTCACCCAAAAACTTCACTTGACCTGGATTTGTTTCAAACCACTGTCTTACCATACTGTCATGGTTTTCACCAAGCTTTGCCACAAATGTTTGTGTGGTATCATAAGACATACATAGCTCCAGGTGATTCAGTCTGTTATACCCCTGTTAGTCAAAACAATCCCAAGCATAAGTTGTAGGATTATATTTCTAATTTTTGCCAAGTTTTAAGTTCGCTCAATTTTATTTCGTACAGCCTAAATGTTCTTGAAACGGAATCAGATTAAATAGAATTTTAGTTGATTACTAAGTATTTCAAGAACGATCTTTCTTGAACTCGACAAAATTCCAAGAAAAAACCCCATTTGCATGTGTTTTGTGCATGTAGTTCACCCGGTAAGTTCACTTACAGATAATTTTTGGCGGGAATTACTGCGCTGTTATTTTTTATTTTGTTTAAACAACAATTTTTAAAAAAAATGTTTTCATACGTATCTTGGAGCACTGATATTCAAAATAGATAAATCCTATGATTTTATGTTCAAGAAAATTCGAAAAAGCAAGCTGTTTTGACAAAAATAGCACGTAATGTTAAAGGATGTTGGACTGTATAAATGATTAGGGAAAACAAAATGTCAATGTGTATCACGTAATATTTACCATTTTTGTCATGCCTCCCTTGAGAAGTAGCAAAGAAACCACGTATTGGGCAGCACTCATGTTCTTGTTTCTTGCCTTCATCAGCAAAGAAATAGCCATGCCTGCAGCAATCAGCTTCCTTTCTCTGGATTTATTTGTATTCCTTTCCGCACTTTTTAGATTAATAATAGCCAGTACAATTTGATACAACGTATTTGTTTTCTCATTTACTTCGTCCATCAACTTCAGGAAACTAAAATTGCAAATGTCGTTAACATCTTTCTTACGAAACAAAGTTGTATTGTCCGTTCCCGCAGAGCACATAGCTGCGCATTCTTCCTTCACTAAATTTACAGTCTTCTCCACACATAACTTCTTCCCGCAATCTGTATTAACAACTGTATGGACAACATTGGTATCATCATTTTTCATGAGAGAATGGCAAAGACTGTTCCACTTTTTGTTAACAAGAACAGATTGTTGCCCTCTCGCTGAATGGCATGTTAGCTGGTAAATAACATCGTCGGTGTTGTTTTCACTTTCGGTGAAAGGTGGAATGAATGGTAATGAGTGTGTAGAAATTGGAAGTGAAACTGTAGTAAATGTTTGACAGGGTGAGGAAAGATATGTCGTCGTGCTCACACTTGATGTCGTGTTTGCTGCATTAGAATGGGATGGCTAAATGAACATGATAACAAACATTTAGATAATTACACCCTCGAAGTCATATAAAGAAACACAAGATGATGAAACTACACAGTAAATACGTTCGGTTATCTCCTCTACAATGTATACTACTTCTTCATATTTTTGGTTTAATGGCGTGAATTGTCTGTAATAAGTTTATGGATTATTCGTCCTAATTTTGTGTTAAAATATTAGTGCAAACATTACAATAATTAACACACCCAAGGCTGCAAGACCAGGAGTAAAGCACTTTATGACGACCACATTATATTTATATAAAATTAAAGTGTTTGCAGTAAAAGAAAGCTTGTCTATTTTTGCGTATCAAATAGAAATTTATTTAATTACCCTATCTTTTGTCACAATACAATATTTGTCACAATAACTCTTATTTGTTACAGCGATGCAAAATTGCAATTATCGTACGTGCACAATACAATATTTGTCACAATAACTCTTATTTGTTACAGCGATGCAAAATTGCAATTATCGTACGTGTATCAAATTTGACAAGTTTAACTTTCTAGCTATAACAAATAAAGTATTTTTAAACAGTCTCACTCGGACAATATTGGGATATCATACCAGCAATATTTAGTAAACACCGATTTCAGTTAGTATATACATAGTTGCATATTTCTTCGGCAAAAGACTGGTCTTTTTATAATAAAATTTAAATAATGTCGTCGTACCTGTGCTTTGTCGTTGGAAAACTGCAATGATCTGGCTGAAAATCTACAATTTCTTTCGTTAGGTCTCGATGTTTTCGATGGTGGAGATCTAATCGAATTTGGCGAGGATGGTATTGTTTTTCTTTTCCCTCGAGGACTAATATTTTCCTTATAACTTTTAATTTTCTCGACGGCCCTATTCGCATTATTTCGGCAATTTCGACAACAATGGCGAGACAATCCAGGCTTGTCTCGTCTAATAGACAGACCATATGCCTTGAAAAACAGCATCGCTGTTGATGTATAATCATTTTCTGCATTGTAAAGTACATATCTCCTAGCGGGCGGACAGACTCCATTGCATATTCGACATCGAACTTCACCTGACATTTTTTATTTCTCTGAGTTGTTTACGTTTTGCGCGCGCGTTTAACAGGTGTAAGGGTTTTCCCTTCTCCCGGAAGTCAATCGCAACCGTTTTGATTGGACAAGTTGACGCATGCGCATGCAAATTCTTCTGGACCCTCCTTCTCCGCCGCGCCGTGTGGCGAGAATAGGGTCTGGGACTGGACTAGCGAATACTTTACTCAACTAATATCTCAAGGTAGGTGTTTTTACACTATAATTTTCTCATCAAAGTTGACCTAAAATATATGGGAAACCTTTTACCTGACAGTTTTTTGCAAAATAAAAGTAAAACAAGGCCACATTTATCACTTTGCCTCGGTTTTTGACACTAGTATGAAACACGACTGGAGGCCTTTAATTTATAAATTATAATGTACATTTCATATAGTCATACAAAGTTATGAACTAACCATGCATAAGAAATTGTTGACGTTCCTTTTGTATGTATATTCCTGGTTTTGTTTTTGCCATTTTTTGACGGCTGTTCGCCGGTATAAAACTACAAGTAGGAATATACTTTAATATGAAAAAACGTGAAAACGTTGCAGCAATTTGCGTAAAAAATATATATTTGTACTGTGCCTGAAAAAGTCTTTCTCTTTTGTCACTTTACATAATGATAGCTACCTCTCGTCAATATTTTTGAATTTAAAATGAAATAAAAATATTTTTCGTAATATTATTTACAATTTTTCGTATTTTTTTATTTTCCCGTTCTTGTTCGATCAAAAAAATACGTGCCTTCTCTCCCCCCGGTTTTGTCAAAATCTCTCGCACTTTGTTTACTTTTCTCGACCAATCAGACGCGTCTGTCGCCGCCATTTTGGGTATGTACTTACATCCCGCATATATTCACGAATATTTCGGTAAATTTACGAAACTTTTGCCCGTTTTTTCCAGTGCTTTCCTTTAGATTCCACACTAATTTTATGATAATAATATAGTTTGATTATTCAACGTAAACCTACGATAGACATTTAGCAGATAACGTGCCGTTTTCCTACAGTAATTTGTCTTTTAAATTTGTCAATACATAGACAAATGAGGAATACTTTCCGTCCTTCCCAATAACATAGTAGGATACGTCACTAATTATATAGTCAAATCACAGCGCGACCGGAGCACGCTACGTGCACGATTCTAACAGCAATTTTATTGCTAATTAACGTTTTAATTACGGATTTTATTATACGTCACTAATTATATAGTCAAATCACAGCGCGACCGGAGCACGCTACGTGCACGATTCTAACAGCAATTTTATTGCTAATTAACGTTTTAATTACGGATTTTATTTTTCAAATCACAGCGCGACCGGAGCACGCTACGTGCACGATTCTAACAGCAATTTTATTGCTAATTAACGTTTTAATTACGGATTTTATTTAATAAAACCCGCTTGTTTGGGCTTCCTATGATAAAACCCGCTTGTTTGGGCTTCCTATGGCCAGACATTAAAATTTACAACAGGCAACGAGGCACATGTTTACAAATTGTAATCGTTCATGGTGGTGTTCGCGAGTCTCAACCAGGGTATTCGGAAAGTCAAATCGCGATCTGGAGTATGTTATTTTCTAAAATTTCTGTGACGTCAAAATACGTCATAACTGATAATCCGTACATGCATGCAAAATCGAGTTCTCGTTCGGCTATACATAACTCGGCCAAAGAGACTGGGCACAAGTAATCGCAATACTTCATGTTAAGAATAGTGTGCTGCCTTCGGCAACAAATAGTGTGCTGCCTTCGGCAGCAAAAATTATTTTGTTTTGTAATGATTGACAGTTTTTAACGGTTTTTACTTGACAACATTGTGTGCTCGCCTGGTAACATTATAGAATGACGTCACAAACATTGTTTTCAAACGACAAAAGTTAGCGAACAAACTCTACGAACAAACTTTTGCAATTCCACGCTCAACTGGAAATCGCAGTATTTTGTACAAACATTTGGCAATATTTACACGATTGTGAGATCGGAAGAGCACACGTTGCGTGTATTCCATGCAATTGCGTGGCTCATTTTACTCGCGCATGCTCAGACAAATTTCCCACCCGTTGTGCTGGAACCTTACAGAATGTCGCCCCCACCCAACGTATCTCCCGGCATCTGTTGCAAATTTCTTTGCATGCCTGTCAAAATGCATGCAAAAGTGCCAGTATGCTTCAATTTCTTTAATTTTCATCCCATTTGTACTAAATATCCCATAAACATAGAACATATCATTCTTAAAAATCGCATGCTTTTTTGTTTTTTGTTTTTACTTTTTGGCGGGTAAATTACTTCATAAACCTGGCGCCAAAAAATTTTAAAAAAGCTATAGGTGATCTAGAAGAGCAGACAAAGGATATCCTAAAACTGAAATCGGTTTCGAATACAACCATCAGGGATGTAGCAAAGCATCTAGCCTGTGAACAGGCTCTCAAGCTGAATTGAGAGCCTGCATCGATGACTAATAAATTTGAATATCTGCCCTGTAACGTTCGTTTTTCCAAATATGGAATGTCTATCCTTATATGGTGTTGTTTACAACTTTTGTGCAAACTAAATTTAGACCGTGCAAACTAAATTTAGACCGTACAGTTTATACTGTTTTTCGAAATATATTAAAGATATTCAAGCAAAAGTTCAAATGTTTTAAATACTGTTTTCTCAAAACAGAACTGATTTCGTGCTTTGAGATAAGATGGCCAAGACCAATTTGATCAGTTAATGTGTTTTTTATGCATAGTGCAGCAGTTGGCATATATAGAGCTCAGCGGAAACATATAAATTATAGCAACTGACCAATGAGAATTTCGCGTCACGATTTGAGACACAGATATTCAAATTCATTAGTCATCGATGCAGGCTCTCAATTCAGTTTGAGAGCCTGTTCGCAGGCTACAAAGCATCTGACTTTGGGGGGGGGGGGGGATGTCGGAGGATTATACGTGTAATAATTATAATAAAGCTTTTTGTGATCGATTGGCATTCTCACACTAGGTTTTTGGAGAAAAGGGGGGTCTGGGGGTCCTCCCCCAGAAAATTTTTACATTTTTGAAGCTCTAGGACTGAATTTCTGGCGTTTTCTAAAGCAAATTTCGCAAACAAATTGCATGTAAATTGACTGTATTTTAGAAAAATGGTTATCATTTCACAAAAATAATTACTTTATTACGCAAATTTTACCTGAAAATGTCAAAATTCTAACTTGAATTTGCTGGGGTCAAAACGTTGAAAAGTTTAGAGCCCCCCCTTCAGCATATCAAGAACTTTTAGAGCCCCCCTTTAATGCCAGAAAATATTTCGGTGCCCCCCTTAACATCTTCATCCCCCCCCTCGGCATAATAAATGTACTTTCCCTTATAATATGAATTTTAATACACATGCCCTTGAAAAAAATTCTGCATATTTTCATATTTTTACCTGACCCACGCCTTCAACCATGCTCAAAAATAGTGACCCACAAACCCCTTTTTCCCAGCCCACCCCTTTTACTTTATGACCAGTCCCTTACAGAACCAAACTAGTTTGGATGAAAGGTAATGTTTAAAGGTGATCTACAGTCCGTATGTAAACAAAGCCTTTGTTTACATTTTTGTGTCCAAAATACTGAGCTTTATTCGACAACTATTTATATTTTCAAGCTTCTAGAGTATAATAAATGATCAGGAAACCACAATCAGGCTTTTCAAGAACTCAAAACATAGTTAAACTGTTTGTATCATAAACTGTGGGCTCATTTGTGCACATGTGCAGATCGGACTGTAGATCACCTTTAATGTAATATATACTTTTATATTAAATAATTGAGATGATTTCCGTTTACACGATACTGGAATCCTTGCGCAGGGAAGAAATATTTACTTCAATTTTTTGCTATTTCTTTAGACAATGTTTACTCCACTGAATTAAGAAACGTACCGAATTCGCCGACGACACCCAAATTTTTTTTAATTTTGCACGGAAAAAATTTTAAAGATGTTTTGAGAAATTGCGCAGCGCACAGAAAATATTCCAGGCTGGCGTCGACACACATGTAAATACTAAGTAGCATTAATACAAAGTCATTCACATTTAACAAACAGATTTACCTTTAAATTGCCTTCGGAAATTCCCTACAACACAGAATAACATTTACACGGTACGATAAAAACATGGTGGTAGTTATGAGAAAAGCGGAAGTATACCGGAAGTATATTAAATGAAAGTTTAATGCGGTGAATATATTAGCATAATTTTATCTGAGGGTATGAGCCTGTGGCATGAGCCACTCCAATATTTTTAAAGTGCAGCAACTCGATGAAAAATAATTGGTGATGAGGTGGGTGGGGGATGCAGTTCTAAATCTATGAAACGAAAATGTAACCTTAAAATATATTTGTCGTTTTCCTGTTTTCCAGCAGAGACCCAAAATTCAATTTTTTTACCGGGTGAGCATGCCCCCGGATGCGCATGAATTCAAGTCAAAAAAATTCCTGGCGGCGCCACTGGTATCAGGTAACGAAATCTTTTCCTGACTCCTCTAACGCACCTTGTACAACACCGATGGAAATTACTAGAGCCCCATGCCAAAGTTATATATTTAGTAACTTTTGCCCCCAGCCATCGTATGTGCGTGGGAGGCCTTGTCCTTGAACGGAGTATCAGCAATGAAAATGAAGCCATATCTTTGATTTCCCAATTCTGACGAGAGTAAAAGATCATCCAATCGTTGTCAGGTCTCATGTCACTGTAGAAACTAGCCACTGCAGACTAAACAGTAGTAGCTCACTAGCTCACTACTAGTCACTGCACTGTTTCCAGATTAATTTGGTGTTTCGACTCTCAGAGTGAGAGGTCCAGATAGTCACCGTCGGTAGCAGGGATTTATGGACAACTCCTAGTATCTACATCAGTGTAACCAATGTCCAGACATTTCGGCAAATTATGTCCTTGCTTTATTAATTGAAGGCCAATGCATGCCAGTGACTGTACGCTTCCCTTCACCAGCCATTTCGCTTTTTTATGCACTTTAGCTTTGCTTAACTAAGCCACTAAGGTGTTTTTATGCGGGTAATACAAAAGGGTAAAATGAATATTTAGGAGTATGCGTGAAGAGTTTTGTAATATAATAATAAATAATACGTGGAGAGTATTATAAAGAAAGCCATGCAGTAAACGCCTGTATATCTTGACAATACTAAGAAGATCTAATGCAAAGATGGAAACATTCAATTTGATAACTATTTACATAACAGTAATCAGGCCAATATTAGAATACCTGCCAGGTATGGCATAATATTCAAGATTATTTACGAAACGACTTGAGAAAGTCCAAAAACGAGTGTTAAAAATAATAGTACCTTCATTAAATTATAGTGAAGCGTTAACCCTTACGAACCTCACTTCACTTCATGAACGCCGTGAAAAATTATACGATTATTGTGATCAATTCTTTCAGAAGAATAGAATAGTGACCACTTCATTGAACTATTCCCTGAACTTAATTAAGTAAACTACGATTAAAAAACTACAAAAAAAAACTACTACTTAAGAGCGTGTGTCTCTAAAAACCACCCACTGACTTGGGGCTCGAAAAATAAATTTCTTCGAAACTTTCACCGTGAAGTACATTTACTTTAACAACAAACAAATGCTATGTGGAATTTTGAAAATATATTTAGTTTCAAAGTTTTAGCGATTTTTTGGTCTCGCACAGTCGCGGGAGAAATTCGCCGGCTAATTAAACGAAAAAATGGGCTGAATTTAAATAAACATAATTTCAAAAGTTTTTGTTCAAAATTTCTCATATTCACACCCAGCACCGGAAAACTATCGTAATTTCATCTAAACTAACTTAGGTTTTCAATTGCGGAGCATTTGTGACAATATTTAGCGACAAAGAACGCCATGTGAAAATACGGCTTTCAAATACTACTATTTTCTACGCTGAATTTCTTAAAAGTGGGACCTAATTACATACAGTGACTAGTATAATTGGAAAAAGGACACTTTGAAGTACTAGAACCCGTAGTAAAACTCGTCTGCAAACGCGATTTGAACAATTGACCATTTGCGTAATAAACTAAATTTTGATCTCAACAAAAATTTCATTACATCTTGAAAGAGCATCTCAAAATTAGTAATATTCCAAAGTTTCGTTGCAAAATGTTGTAAAATGCGAAAAATATAGCCTTGCGAAATTTGCAATTTTCAGTCATTTTAGATTACAAACCGGAAATTGACAGCCTCGAAGGGATTGGAGCTGTCAATTTCCCGTTTGTAATCTAAAATGACTGAAAATTGCAAATTTCGCAAGGCTATATTTTCCGCATTTTACAACATTTTGCAACGAAACTTTGGAATATTACTAATTTTGTGATGCTCCTTCAAGCAGTGATGAAATTTTTGTCTAGACTTGTTTAGTTCAAAATTTAGTCTATTACGCAAATGGTCAATTGAGAGCGTTTGAAATTTGATACTCTTTATGGCCTTTTGTTTACATTAGAATATTGCTGAGGTCAGACGTCTGAGTTCGTGTCACTGCTAAAAATGCGCTGTAGTTCTGTCAAATAACCTTTCCCTCAAATAAGTTTATAGCAATATAGTACTAGTCTATATTTCTTTGTTTATGTCTACCGTAAATGGTTCCAAGGGATTTAAAATAATAGGTATGTTAAAATAAACAACTTGACCAAATTAATATGCTACTCGGGGAAAAGCCCGCATGCAGCGCGAATTCTATATGTGGCACATGCTATATTTAGGCAGCGTTTACACTGTACCGTTTTCGTAGCGTTCTCGTATTGTTCGAGAGAACTAGACTATTGTCTTGCGTTCCCTTGAGGATTAAGAACAATACGAGAACGCTACGAAAACGGTACAGTGTAAACGCTGCCTTAGTGTGATTTAGAGTTTGCGTTGCAGCATACTAAACTATTGCTTAGTTTGAAAAGTCTATATATGTGCGAAGTTTAGTTCTGGAACCTTTCTGCGAAGTTGATCTTTGAATTATATTGCTGTAAAATTTGAGAGTTAGTACGGATAATCTGTGTTCTTTTAATGCTATCGATTCTACTGTATGCGGAGGGTGTCGGGGTGAATCGAACATTCAAAACCATCTTTCAAGTTGCCGTCTGTCGAAATCTGGTTTTAGCGAGCGCGAGCTGATTTTGAGAAGAGCGGAATTTTTACATGAAATATCAAGCGAAGAAATACGCTATATGACCAGTATGCCCAAACCACCGGTACAACTTTTTAGTCGGGCTAGTAAAGCTAATTATCAGCATGTCGCTGTGATACTACAGTATACCTCTAATTTCCAATGTTACCATGCGAATGCCGCACTGGCCTATTCGCCGCAACTCTAATTATATTGCCTATAACAAATTAACAATGCGATTATATATCTCTAATTTGGACTATATTTATCACTTACGAGAACCAACTTGCACAAGTACTCCATAAATTTGGAATACATCCCGTGATACTTCCAGGTTAATGACATCTTTTCCTTTGCAGCGACGTGCAGGCGCAGTGTGAGAAGGATGTTGGCATGTTAGACGAGATCTCCAGTATCGGCCCAAGTTGTACCGGTGGTTTGGGCATAGTGTCATAGAGCGTATTTCTTCCCTTGATATTTCATATAAAAATTCCGCTCTTCTCAAAATCAGCTCGCGCTCGCTAAAACCAGATTTCGACAAACGGCAACTTGAAAGAAGGTTTTGAATGTTCGATTCACCCCGACACCGTCCGCATACAGTTGAATCGATAGCATTAAAAGAACACAGATTATCCATACTAACTCTCAAATTTTACAGCAATATAATTCAAAGATCAACTTCGCAGAAAGGTTCCAGAACTAAACTTCGCACATTTATAGACTTTTCAAACTAAGCAATAGTTTAGTATGCTGCAACGCAAACTCTAAATCACACTAAATATAGCATGTGCCACATATAGAATTCGCGCTGCATGCGGGCTTTTCCCCGAGTAGCATATTAATTTGGTCAAGTTGTTTATTTTAACATGCCTATTATTTTAAATCCCTTGGAACCATTTACGGTGGACATAAACAAAGAAATATAGATTAGTACTATATTGCTATAAACTTATTTGAGGGAAAGGTTATTTGGCAGAACTACAGCGCATTTTTAGCAGTGACACGAACTCAGACGTCTGACCTCAGCAATATTCTAATGTAAACAAAAGGCCATAAAGAGTATCAAATTTCAAACACTCTCAATTGTTCAAATCGCGTTTGCAGACGAGTTTTATTACGGGTTTTAGTACTTCAAAGTGTCCTTTTTCCAATTATACTAGTCACTGTATGTAATTAGGTCCCACTTTTAAGAAATTCAGCGTAGAAAATAGTAGTATTTGAAAGCCGTATTTTGACATGGCGTTCTTTGTCGCTAAATATTGTCACAAATGCTCCGCAATTGAAAACCTAAGTTAGTTTAGATGAAATTACGATAGTTTTCTGGTGCTGGGTGTGAATATGAGAAATTTTGAACAAAAACGTTTGAAATTATGTTTATTTAAATTCAGCCCATTTTTTCGTTTAATTAGCCGGCGAATTTCTCCCGCGACGGTGCGAGACCAAAAAATCGCTAAAACTTTGAAACTAAATATATTTTCAAAATTCCACGTAGTATTTGCTTGTTGTTAAAGTAAATGTAGTTCACGGTAAAAATTTCGAAGAAATTTATTTTTCGAGCCCCAAGTCAATGGGCGGTTTTTAGAGACACACGCTCTTAATAAACTAAAAAACTACTATACTTAATAAACTACGATTTGGGATCTGTGGACACGTATATGGGTGTAAAACGGATCGATTTAAAAACTACTTTTTACCCCAAATGATTTTAAAACAAAATAAATTTAGCCTACGATGATTTGTACACATTATATATAAGTAACACAATTTTTAGGTCAGTACATTTTTATCGTTGTAAATGTAATCACCTTTTAGTATCTATAATATATATATTGTTAGAACTGTAATTTAGGTTACAAATAAGTGTTCAAGTTACTAAAATTCAACTTCAATTAAAGTTAAAGTGCCTGTATCACTTGTGGGGCCTTTATGGATTTGAAAAGAGCGCAACAAGTTAGTTAATAAGTTCAAAAGCTTTTTTCGATTCAGTGCAATAATTTCGAAGATACAGGTCTCTAAACTACCTGCAGTTCCGAGTCCCAGGCTCCTATGCACAATGGACAGTTTCGAAAAAGGCCAAATTTATCCCGTCAATATTACCGTATTTCCTCTATTTATTTGCTTCTATATAGCTCCCCCTTCTAATTAGCCTCTAGTGCAGAAGCGCTGAAACAAAATAATTTATAACTGCGTATAAAGTTCACTGATATGACTAAATAATCGTATAAATTGTATCTCCAACTGTCCTGTAATGACGGTTTTTGCCTCAAGGCCTCTATTTAGCCCCCACCCCTAATTACCCCCATTCCAGAACCCCGGGGGCCATAGAGGAAATACAGTGCAAGAACGTCGACGTTGTTTTTCCGGATGTTTGATCCTGCAAGCTCGCAAGTGCATTGTTTATCGCTACCTACAGTGCATGGAACCGACGTTCAATGTTACATCTCGTCATCATGGAGAAGGCTCAATATTTTTCGTGACGGAGGGTGTGATTATAAGGTATTCCCAATAACGATAGCTATCAATTCCATCTCTTGATGTGGGAAATCATATATTAGAATAATGAATTTCATAATAATTGTAGTGGCTAGTTTCGTTTCAGTTGGTATATTCGTTAGTTTCGTTTTGGTTGATATCGTATAATCGTAGCACGGCCCATCAGAAGACTGAAATGCCACCGTGCATATGTTTAAATAATAATCGTATTCAATGTAAATGTCAACAAAAACTCGAGGCACAGGTCAGATTTCACATTATCTTTAAATATTACTTAGAATTCCTTAGAATTACAGTATATCTATCCGTTATGCACTCAACTCGCAAGCTTGCTGCCAGTGCTTTCAACCAATTACAATGCCCGCAGTTTATTTTACTTAGATGAAAACACTCGCAGTGAGCTAGCTTGCGAGTTGGTTTTTGTGATGAGGGGAAAAGAGCTTTTATATCCGTTATTGTCAGGCGGGGGGGGAATATATAAACGACTGTCACAATAAATCATCGCCACACTATAGATCTTACTCTTGTTTAGAACTCTTGTTATAAATTAACATATCTTCACGCAGGGACGCCGGAACCACAGGTGCAGTGGGTGCAAGTGCACCCTTTGCCTTTTGTATTCACTTTCTGGGTACAATGCGGGTGCAGACTATTGGTGCAACGGGTGCACGAAAGATTTACCCTTTGCCTTTTGTATTCACTTTCTGGGTACAATGCGGGTGCAGACTATTGGTGCAACGGGTTTCACGAAAGATTTAACACGAACAGATTTAACATGAACAGATTTTATAACACGAACAGATTTTATAACACGAACCAGGGCGCTGTAAAGATTTTATAACACGAACCAGGGCGCTGTAAAACACGGGCGGAGGGCGCTGTAAAACACGGGCGGTGAACACGGTGATGCAGGTCCTCCCGCATATTTTCATTTTTATTCGAATTCGATGTGGTTTGATCAGGCATGCATGTTTGTTTTGACTTCTTTTTAAAATTACTACGTAAAAAGGTACAATTCAAGCTGAATTCACAACGGATTTGGGATCTGTGCTATTACTATGGACAAATTCTTTTTTCCGGATTCTTAATCACGGCTGATTATATGGGGAATGTCGTAGTGTGATATAAGTCTGGGATCTCACTCACGAGAATCGATTGTTTTTGCAAAACAACTTCGTTCGTTTATAAGATGAAAAAAAAGACGAAGAAAAAGTTTTTTAAACGGCTGTTGTTGTAAAACCTGCAACTGGAATGTGTGTTTGGAAATCAGGTATGTTCAATCACATGTATTTTTGTCAAGTTCCACCAGATGAAGCGCCATAAATTGATAAAAACAGCAAGTTCTTTTTTTCAAGCGATAGTTTGTTGTCGCAGTTTTACAAGCGCGGAAAATTTTTAACTTTTAAATATTTCATGCACAATATATGAAAACTAGTTTTATTTTGATGTTTTTGTATAATTTAAGTACCTAGTTTTCTGAAAATCACCAAATGAAAATGGGCTTTTTTAATTTTTAAACATTTTTTTGGCCTTGTTTTTGACATGTGCATGCCAAATCTACACATGAAATACAAGCAAGCGATAGTTTGTTGTCGCAGTTTTACAAGCGCGGAAAATTTTTAACTTTTAAATATTTCATGCACAATATATGAAAACTAGTTTTATTTTGATGTTTTTGTATAATTTAAGTACCTAGTTTTCTGAAAATCACCAAATGAGAATGGGCTTTTTTAATTTTTAAACATTTTTTTGGCCTTGTTTTTGACATGTGCATGCCAAATCTACACATGAAATAGACTGAGCTGACATGCTGAAATTTAAGGCTAAAAAAATATGTTTCGACGAAAAAGTCTGTCTTCTTTTGATAAATTTCTGATATATTATGACTCGATTTCAGTTTGTACAATTTTTTAGGGGATGTTTCACACCTAGGAAAAAAACTACATGCAAAAAATACAATTTTTCCGCGGTTCTTTTTCAAAACGTAAACATGGCCGCATCCTCGGCAGTTTGTCGAGCTGACATGCTGAAATTCAAGGCTAAAAAAATATGTTTTGATGAAAAAGTCTGTCTTCTTTTAAAAAATTTCTGATATATTATGACTTGATTTCAGTTTGTACGATTTTTTAGGGGATGTTTCACACCTAGGAAAAAAACTACATGCAAAAATACAATTTTTCCGCGGTTCTTTTTCAAAACGTAAACATGGCCTCTAAAATGGCCGTATACGCTGTACTTTATCGAGCTGACATGATCTATATATTGTTTTTGAAACTAATTGTTTTTGAACTAATTATGTCTTTGACGGCTTGGGGAATGTTATTTGTATCTAAAATCAAATATTGTGGCAATATAATTAGATTGAACAATATTTAAAATGTTCCGCTTGATATTTTAAAAACTTTCGTGTTAACTTGCGTTGCTTCTCCTTGCGATACAAATGATGAACAGCACTATGTTCAGGGAAAAAAGTTATAGCAAAAAAAGTCCAAAAAAGTCCGACTCTTAATTTTAATTATTCTCAAGTATGTTAATTTGGGAAACTTTTTGTGCTATCAAATTCACCTAGGACTACCTAGAGCGTTAAAAAACTCGTATTAAAACCTGACTTTGTGCGCAAAAATAACAAATTTTGAAGGGAACAAAAATCAAAACATTTCTTAAAACATTGACATTTTACAACGCAATGCGCTTTTTGTTTATTTTAATTAAGTAAAGCTGAAGTATAATAGTGTTTCTTTCAAATTACGTTAAATAATTATGTAATAATTTAAAACTTACCTATATTTTCGTTTGTTATTTCGTAGTCTTCGGCAAATCTTTTTGTTGCCATTTTTGTGCCGTTCTTTTTGTATTTCTCGCAAAACGCGCGCTTTCGCCAGTCTCCAGCCGCATCACACATAGATCAGCGTGATTACCGCGCGTTTCCTCGCCCGTGTTTTACTACGCCCTGCACGAACAGACCTCGGCTTACGTCAATTCCTTGTCCCTGTATATATTGATATGTTTGTGTCTGATTTTAAATTACGCTGTAAGTATAGGTTAGTGCCCTTTGATTTTTGTTGGTGCCCTTTTGTTAAAAAATATGCCTTTTTGAAAACAAATCGCACCCGTTGCCCTTAGCAAGTTCCGGCATCCCTGTCTTCACGTTGGCGCGGCTTTTCGTAACGTAAGATATCCTCCAATAATGTCCATTGGAAGGTTACGAATTGTCGAGAATTCTTCACTCGTGCTGTAAAGCATTCTTGTTTGAGGATCTTTATACTTTGCCTGTAGGAAATTATAAGAAGTAGAAATGTTATGTTTGCGTTTACTGTACATGTCAAGGCATGCGATTAAACCAATTAGGATAACTTAAGGCCCGTTTACACGGGCGATTTTTGCTGCGATTTTCGCCTTTTTGAGGATCTGAAGGAATAGATTACTTATTGATATTGTTATGAGATTTCATAATCTGGAACATTTATAACTCGTACACTCCTTCACATCCTCCAAAGGAGAAAATCGCAGCAAAAATCGCCCGTGTAAACGGGCCTTTAGTTAAAAACCCAAATCAGAACCGAAGGCTCAAATGGGACAAAAACAGTCACTTTAGTTAGTATTACTAGTTTTCTCTATAGGCCATATAATTTAAGCTTGCCACCTGATTAACAACGTCGGACGACTATTAGAAGGTTGAAAATTAAAGAATCGAAGATCACACTGTTAATTTCAACTCACCGGTACCCCTGTTAGATCAGAATATTTCTTAGCTGGTTTAAAAGATGGTGGAGCTTCAATTGAACTATCTAAAAGAATACATGTAGTGCTTATTTACTGTTCTGTCGATTAAGGACTCCCGCTTAAAACGTCAAATAAGATAATCTTTTAAATAACAGAATCTTTTAAATAAGAGAAACCTTTAAGAATAATCTTGTAAAATACGTAACTATGTCACAACGTACATGTCGGATCATCTTGTTTCCAAGGTAAAGTTCTCTCCTGAGAAATAATCTGTTTCAAATTTTTCCATAAACGTTTCTTCGTTGAATTAACACCAGAATGCTATAATAAACATTGACAAACTTCGTATCCAGGATTTTTGCTCCCGAGAAATAGAAGATAACTTTGGAAACAGTTCGACTCAGGGCGCTTATATATAGGCGCCTGGTTTGACTAACTCACGGGCGTTGGTTGCAGAGGTTAGAGTTAGGGTGGATGTTAGGGTGTTAAGAGATTACTACACCGGATTAAGAGATTATTAGGGGTTTTAAGCTTCACGTTTCCGGAAACGGCAGGTTCGAACTTTCTTGGCAAAATTTTCGTTTAACGTTTTCGTTTCATATTTAATTTTCTTTCTTGCGTCGAAAAAATAATTATGTATTTCAGTTTTAAAACAGCATTATTATTATTATTATTATTTTTTAAAATTTTTTTATTATTATTATTATTATTATTATTATCTTTATTAGGGTCAATTAATCATATATTACAAAGAAAAAACGTATGAAATATTCAATCAAACTATTAATAGAATATAGACCCTAAATGGGCAAGGTATAAACGGGACTCGAAGAACCATGCAAGATACTTTCCCAAACGTTACTAAAACTAATTTATATAACATTACACACATAACTCTACGCACACCTACAGTAGTGCACCACAATTTACGTCCTATGACACGAACAGTCACGAAACAAGGGCCACGTACATGACAAGTCAACATCATAAATAGAATCAACAATACTAGAGTATCTACGTTCAACTAAACATTTAAAAGAACTATAGGACTAAACACAGTGTCCAAAGATATTACCTCAAAGTTTGGATCCTTAAAAACAAAATGTCCAAATTCATTGTAAAGGCTATTGTCCGCAGTTGTAAACGAACTTGGACTGTTTGTTGGATATTCAAGATCTTCCACACCCTAATATTTAGAGAATTGCACGATCATTGTGTGTGAACCTGTTTGCATAACAACTGAGGGTGGGTTAATGTTGGGTAAAGAAAGTCCTTGACGTAATATATGAACAACGAGAGCGAGTGTTTCACCGGGATATCCAAACACGACAAAACAATGTATGAAAACACGAGCGCGAAGCGCGAGTGTTTTCATACATTGTTTTCGAGTGTTTGGATATCCCGGTGAGACATGAGCTCGAGTTGTTTATATGGCTTCTCAAATGAATCGAGACGTAACAGAATGTTTTCGTTTCCTGATTTGAACAGAATTCTTAACCAAGCATAACGTAATTAGGAATTCAATTCAAGTAATTTTGCATGCGTAATTAAGATATTTGATGAAAATACTAGTGACTTTCATCAAGTATCCAAATGGCATCTTGTGATCAAATAGGTGATTATCATTGGCTGAATTGCTCATGAATTATTGAATTTGAGAATGTTAATTTATCTAGCTAATCTGGTAAAATTAAAAACTCATACATACCCCCAACAGCTAGGGCCTTTTAACAATCAGTGATTAATTCAATGAGAGCCAGCACTTTCCCCTTGACGAGGATGCATTATGGTGCAATGTCACTGACAGGATTAAACCATTAATGCCATGCAAAACTTCAAGCCAGCACTTTTACATTGATGGAAAAATTGTCTGGCATAAAAGAGACGGGCTGCCAAGAAGTTGTGCGGGGCAAAACATTCCCAGGGACCCGTATGACGTTATAATTGCACACCAGAAAAAGCAGTATTTTACAATATATATATTGAACATTATTGCATATTATTATTATTATACATTCTAGTCGCTGCATGCGTTTTGATTGGTTAATAGCTTACAACTAAATATGGCAATCACGCAACTAGCCTGATAACAAACCTACGTTTTACCCGCCCTAAAATTCGTCGACGGAAAGGGCGAAACGTAGGTCTGATGAAAATGTTGTCAAAATCGCCTTCCGCCCACTTTGCATTTTGCAATAATTAACGATGATGATTGACACATACATGTAATACCTAAAAATACAATGAAAGTTGTCGATTTCACTTTATTGCAAGTTTGTAAACTAGTAAGAGTCGATAAGTACAGATATTCGAATAAATATTTAAAATATTGGTAACCCCCAAGTTTGTAAACTAGTAAGAGTCTATAAGTACAGATATTCGAATAAATATTTAAAATATTGGTGCCCGTTGCTTTTATATACTTAAACCTTTGTAAACAAACCGTTACAGCTAGTAATAATACAACATTTTCAACACATTCTATAAATGCGATAAAATCTGCCTACGCAAATTTGGCAATGGCCAATGTGCCATTGTTGAATTGCATCCCAACTCTTACAATTTATACATTTGAAATCGCCATACAATGGTAAAATCTAAATAGAATATTTTGTACGTGCTATGTTATCAAAATGTAAATCATGAATGCGCACATATTTGTATCCGAGTTTTATGATTAATCACAAAACTTAGATCGTGTATAAAAAATTATATATTGTATTGTTTATTACAACGGAAAGATACAACGCTGAAGAATTTGACACGTACTGCTCTACTCCCCTCTAGTTTTAATTTTAGACGGTAGATACTGATCATAGACTTGTTGTCGTTTGGCATCACAAAATATTTATAATATTACACTGTATGCATATTTATATGCGTTGATTAACCGTTGAAAATATTCTGATCTTTTCAAATCTTTTCACGTTAGCGACCAACCAATCACAACCCATTTCCCTGTGAATTAGCCAATCAGCTTTGTCGACCGCCAGGCGGTCGACTTACATGCACTTTTGACAATATTTTCATCAGACCTACGTTTCGCCCTTCGTCGACCCGCGAATTTTAGGGCGGGCGAAACGTAGGTCTGTTATCAGGCTATCACGCAACCTACACATAACAACTGAGTTATCTGTATAGGTTGAGCCAGCAGTATATCATTTTATAGCAAAAAACAGGGAAAAAACAACATGAACGAATGGCATTTTTGTGAATATTTTTTGTGCAAAAAGCAGGCAGATATTTTCATTGGAACTTTAGTAGGTAAAGGAGATTTGTAATATTTTTATGTTGTTATTGCGATATTTTCAATCGTTTTCACTGCCCCTTTTGAGTTATAAAGATGCAATGTATAGTAAAACAGTTATTGAATTTGGTTTTTGTGATATCCTGAATGATCAATGTCTCGGTAAGTGTTATCAAACATGGCCAGCCAACATACTGTACTACTTTGTATTACATAGTAAAGAGTGAGATACTGAAAAATACACAGTGAGATATTTTCCATATACGAAGATATCGATCATGTGACTTTTTCCAATTTGCTTTTGAGCGTGAAATTTCATAATTTTTTGCTTGGGACTATGTAATAAACAAAACATCACAAGGTGGCTTGAAGATATGACTTTTATCTTCTCGTGTCAAAAACAATATTTTACTCACTCGCTGCGCTCGTTCATAAAAATTGTTTTCGTCACTCGAAGATAAAAGTCACATCTTCGTGCCGCCGTGTAAAATCCTCTGTGTATTTTTGAGTTGTCTGAGCAATGCAAAATTCCCATTGGTGGAGAGCCACTTTGATTGACAGGTAGGGCAATATTAATATTGGCAATGCCGATAAAATGCTAGCCTGCATGGCAGGCGGTCTAAAATACCGCCTGCTGGGTTTGGCAGTGTAATTTGATAACCGCCCACTTTTTTGTCCGGGTCCAATTAGCCAATCAGCAAACACTAAATATATTAATAATCAAACTGTCAAACTATGTTATTGTTTGGTCGCAAAATTGCAAATGTATAAACATATGTCGAAAGAAACACCATTGAAAGTTTCAATCAGGACCTCTGAATAACGACAAGAGGTAGAAAAGCAAGCGCGGAAAATGTAAAATGCATGCAATACTCGCTGCATGTGTAAAATATTAGTGAATATCTCTAGATTCTGTATGTTAAAATACATCGCGTCCTTGATCTGAGCAATAATTAAAGTCTTACGTCCTCCGCAAAGGCTTTTTTTGTTCTTATTTTTTGCGCAGTAGTTTGTTCTTAAGCCTGATTTCCACTAGGCGGAATTTTGCGCGCGGAGCGACATTTTCCGCAGCCACAAAGTTGAAAGAAGTTCAACTTTTTCAGTTTCCGCGCGGAAAATGTCGCTCCGCGCGCAAAATTCCGCCTAGTGGAAATCAGGCTTTATTGAATACAAGTGAGAAGGAAAGATAAATGTGAACCCTGGTTTGGTCTCAGAAGTTTGGTCTGATCTTGGTCTGATGATATGTGACACTATGATTGGCTACAGGGGGTAAACAATCAGCCAATGAGAATGAATGTTCCGAGCGCTGCGACCTTACTGGTTATAAAACCCGTTGCAAGAAAGACTATACGGCCGTCTGTATCTATTCTCGTTATATTTTCTCGCGCCAACAAGAACAATGTAAAAATCAAGCTTTCCCATAGAACGACCAAAACATTCTTTCCAAGGAGTAAATCTTTAACTGCTATCTCTTCCTCGCGTTTGACAATCAGTTCGCGACAGCGACTTTCGAGAAGCGTTCAGAGTGTATTAACTTTTGACTTTTGAGTGACGGCTCAGACTCGCAGCCAATCATCAATTCCCGTCCACTGGTGGACGGGGAATTCGATTATACTGCCAAACCCAGCAGGCGGTCTTGTCCAGGCCTGTCTAATTTTAGGGACCGCCTGCCATGCAGGCTAATAAAATGCTTATTCTTAATTACTCGCTATGTTTACCTCGCATTGTGATTGGTTCGCTTAAATTACAAAAAAATATAATAGACAGATTTAGAATTGATTGAGTTTTTACTGCTTTTAAGTGATTTTAATCTTCTATCTTCCCACGTTTTCCCGATTTAAACACTTGTTATTATAACTTCAGTGCAGTTTGTTCTAAAATGTTTGTTTAATTGGTGAAGGATACTAGTGGTATTGAAGTGGTTATTAACAATGCTTGCAGTTTTGTTGATTTGTTATGGCAAATTTGTCGAAAATCAACATGTCCAAAATTTAGCAATTTAATACAAGGAAAATAACCTTGTCAATAAAAAAGATTTAACTAGTATCATTAAACAATACATGCATGGGGAACAAAATAGGATGATTTTTATCATGCATACTCTCATATTTTTTTCAAAAGAAGCATAAATCTTTGACATTCAAGAGAGGATGTGAAAACTGTATTTTCACGTCGTGGATCAATCGTCGAAGACGACGTTGTAAACCAGAAGCTGACGACAGTTGGCGCCAAATGACAACATCCGCGTCGTCTCTGAGCTCGCGTCGTCTTTTCTAAATCTGTCTAATGTGTTGGGCCGCTGGCTGTATTTCTAGCTTCACCCTGTAAGCTCTGCCCCCAAATACAGCCAAAGCTCGGCTGGCTATAGGGAGCAGGCCTTGCGTGAGAAACGTGTAAGCATGGGCCCACTTAGTACAAACACCGCTTTTTTTCTTACGTTTTAAACATACCTGTAGATCAGAGATTGTGTTGCAAGTGTACGAAAAAATGCCAGGTGTAACACTGTAACATGGCTTTTAATAGCCATGGTGACACATTTGCTTGCTTAGTGAATGCCTTTCAAAGGTAGTCATTTGTGAGATTTTGATAACATGTTTGTTTGTCCCTGGTGGGGAGTTGGCTCTTCTTGATTTTCCTGGGACTGAGAAATAAATGATCTGCAAATGGGAGGTAACAGAGGGTCCTAAAGGGGGGGGGGGGGTCCCAATCCCATTTCCCACCTGAAATTTTGGCAAAATCCCAGTTGGATTTTTATTAGAAATCCCAGTCCCAATTATTGAAATCCCAGTCAATAAAAAACCCTTTATTTATCGGGAAGAATAAACAGTTTTAAGACCTTTTTTAGCAAGTGGCGGACACTTTATGAAATATGGGGGGGGAGGGCTCATTAAATTTGAATCCCAGAAATGGCATTTGCAGCATTCTGAGACACGCATAATCAGAAAACCCAGAATTCCGGGCGCCAGAGTATGCCTGTTCGCAGGTAGTGCTGTGAATAATATAGTTAACAACAAAAATCATGACCAAAGACACCAAAAACGGATCAGAATTGTATTTTAAAATACTCAAAACGCAGATTGAAAATTGGGAATCGACTCGCATTACCTCAATCCCGTTCCCATTTTTGAGGACTTCATTTCCCATTCCCAGTGGCCAAATCCCAGTCCCAGCAACCCAAATCCCATTTTCCCAGTCTAAAAATAGATCAATCCCAGTTCCCATTTTACCCCTTCAGGGCCCTCGTAACCACAGAACCACAGAATAGGAACCTTACAGAAGGTAGAAGCAAAAAAAAACTGAGAAAGTGTAACCATGGGGCACTCCACGATTCGTCATCAAAATGCACTCACCATGTTCCTGGGCAATGCACTTATGAAGGCGGTGAAGCATTCAGGGTCTGCCATTTTCAGGGGGTGAATGCCTATCATAAGCACACTGGCTAGGACCATGGCAACAGCATTGCAATGGTTATGTCAAAATCATAGGCAAAACCAAGAAATCGACCTTCTGCATGGTCCCTATATTTCTGTGGTAGAATACTAGAATACTTGATATCCAGACTGCAGAGTATGGCAGTTTTCGACGAGATCTCGGGTGTGCAAGACAAAAATTCAGGTGTGCAAGTGTGCAATCCTGTATTAACGTAGTCAAGTGTGCGCTTATAAATAGCTACATTTCTAATGATATTAAACAATGATTGTTTATTTGTACAAATAACTAAAATTTCTGCCTCTCAGGAAAACAAAACGTGGTCCAAATTCTGAACAAACAAGAATATATATTTCGATGGGAGTTAAAAGTCATTATGAACACGTACAAAATAGCGTGTTTTCCTGTGAAAGGAAAATGTGCATGTCCTTGTACAATTGAGTTGTAAATAGAAAAGTGTACACTCAAAAATGCCATTTCCGACAATGTAGAGACTCCAAATTTCAAAAATTTTCCGCTCGGTACCAACCATGGTGGCGCCTCGTGGAAATCAGACCAATTGAAAGTTCTCTTGCGCCCATGCTTACATGCTATACGGTTTTGTTCAATCATAAACAGCCTGATGATTGCAAAACTCTGCTGTTGATAGAAATTCGAAACTTTAATGGACATTGTTCATTTGCGCCCAGGAATCAGCGTTCCCGATTTTCAGGTGGTTGTTATATTGCACTTGTCTTAGAAGTCCTTATTTTACTGTCGTTCCAATTGAAGTGTTGCTCAAATATTGATTCAATACATTACCTCGGCCTGACCAATAGCGTTGTCCGCAGTAGCTAAAAATAGATTCTCCAAGTGAAGACCCCCCACGAGACTCAGACAAACAAACTAACATTTTGTACAATCTCGTACCCAGAGTATGCCCGTTCGCAGGTTAGGTGCTGGGCATGACTCTGGAGAAACGGAATACCGGATATCCAATTTTGGATATCCGGTTAGTTGTGCGCATGCTCACGCTCAAACCGCAACACTGAATTCGCGCGGGCGTCATTAATTGCAATTATAAATAAAATCGTAGAATTCAGTCGAAAATTTGATACTTTTTACATTGAAATCAATTGAAAAAGATTCATTTTCTTGTGCTAAAAGTTACAGAGTAAATATATATGCGGTGTATATAAACCAATCATTTTTATGGATTTTATACGGTCAAGAAATGGTATCGAGAGACTTCGCAAGAAGGCCACTGACAGAGGTTTTATACAGGATCTAGATTATTACAAACTATTAGATGTTTTTATAATATTAAAATATGTAGAATGCTTTATGGGCAATTGTGGACCTGTTAGCCTATTTTGTTTATTACAATCACATAGTGATACTTTAATTGGTGCATTGTATTGATATTTAAAATAAGCATGAAAATACTTCCCTCTGTTAATACTCTAGGTCTCTAGCTATATCATTCCTTTGTCCTTTGATTTAACATTGTGCCAGTGCCGTAGCCAGAACGATAATTGGGGGGGGGGGCACATATTCATATATTCGTGTTCTGCTTTATTAATTTCTTTTGAAATCAATTGTTTTTATGGTATGTGAACACGAATATATGAATATGTGCCCCCCCCCCCAATTATCGTTCTGGCTACGGCACTGCATTGTACATTGCATTACATTCATACAAACAGTTCCATGGTTATATCTATTTAATTTATTTATTAATTGAGTCATAAAAAATTATGTTGACAATTAATTATGCTTGAAAATAACTTAATTAAATGGAATTATGACATAGTGTTTGAACTTTGAAATGTTTTTGCTGATATAAATATTATCATTTATCATAACTATTGGGTTTAACCATAGATATAGGAGACCTATCTATGGGTTTAACAATTAACACAGACTGATGTCATCAGGTTGGGTGCCTGTCTGAAAGGTGGCAGGCAAGGCAGGGTGTTGCTAAATTGCCTATCCGAATACTGGGGGCACTGATTGGGAAATCTGCCATTATTGGGGTTATGGAGATCGGAAGCTACATTACCCTGACCTCCTGACATTGCTTCATATCCCTGGGAGATAAATCATAACTTACATGTGCTGATGTATGCCTGCAACCGGTATATGGCCAAGTCAAGGTAACTAGCTACTATTCCCATTAAATATGTACTGTACGTTAACTATATAATGTTGCAGGCGGAATGTAAGATACATGTGGGATGACCTGCTGCCACTATGGCATTGTCGTAGCCAGTGGTCTAGTAGGGGAGGGGTTCTGGGGGACTTAGGCCACCCCCCTCCACCAGTTTAGGACAATTTTGGAGAAAAGGGACAAAACTACCTGGGGGTGTGTGTGGAGGGGTGACACCCTCTATCTCATCGGGTATACCCATACAATTTAGTCGGGCAAATTTTGAAAATATTTGAGTGTCTCAGATTGAAAAGTAATAGTGGTAGGAAAAAGTGGTAGTGAAAAATGCTCCCCGCTCACCAACAATTTTGGGAAAAGAAATATTAATTAGCGATTGATCAAATGTTCGTCCCTCAGGAATGACTTTGGAAACAACCCTTTTGGTCAGGCAAAACAAGTTAACCTCACCCCCCCCCCCCCCAGCCATAATACAGAAGTTTTGCCCCTGTTGGAGAGCCCCCTTGTTAACATTCCAGGACTACACCACTAGTCGTAGCCATACTGACATTGTTAGCATATATAATTTCAGCACATCAAATTGTATGCTCTTACTGCAGTAGCAGATACTTTTGGTGGGAAGGCATTCGGTTGCCACAACATGAACACCTTATGGTGCTCTAAATCTCAGTCCTTTAAATTTTACCTCAAAATTCTGGCAATTTATAGCTTATTTTATTCCCAACCTATGCTTTCATGGATGCTGTATCATCCAAAGGCTTTCAGAAATGGGAGAGTGGTTTGCACCCTACACTGCTGTCCTGTTTATTTTCTGTTAAGCCCCAAGCTGGCCAAGCAGCTTATTTATTTCAGGCATGGAGTCTAGAAACTATAGCTTGTAATCTCAATTTGAGAGGATGTGGAGGGCTTAAATTAACAGTAGGTTTGTTATAAAATTCGAGATAAAATTATTACTTTCATCGAATATTCCACTACTATAATATGGCCTTGATGTATTTGTAACAGATCCATAGCTCACATAATTTAATACTTTCATATATTTATAAAGTTACAAGAATATTATGGTATACTCAAAAGTAGAGTATTATATCCACACAAAAATTCAATGCTGGCTATTTCCAAACGGCAAACACAGGTCCAGAACAAGCCAAAATCCCAACACTGGCGATCACTAGCGCAATTGAATTGAAGTAAATATTTTGTTACATCATATCGGTAATTTATATATAAACAAACAAAAAGTATTTGCCATAATACAAGATACAAAAGTGTACAGATCGTACGTATAAATCCTCAATCAGATTAAATGTAACAATTAACTTGTATTTGAAATCTTGCAAATAAATGCAATTTCGACTTTGTTTACGTCGTATTCGTGAATTTCCACGTGTAATTCCCGCACTTGAACACCAATTTCCGGTATCGGTGTTATTGATCTCACGCCAGCCAATGAAATTGATAATTTCATCCCGTTTCTCCAGAGTCATGCCCAGCACCTAACCTGCGAACGGGCATACTCTGGGTACGAGATTGCATTTTGTATAGAATTGTACTAGCAGCGAACACAAATTGGTCTAAATTGACGTTTTTATTTATTTTATCTGTGCTAAAACGAATTCAAATTTATCCCAAATTACAAACATAATTAATGCTAAGCACTGTTGCTGGGGAACATGTCCAAGTGATTCGAGATACTAAGAAAAACTGCCGAAACAGGGAATTGAAAAGTCGGACGGGACGGAATGTCTGCAGTAGCAATGTGTTGATTGTTATTGACTGCGGACTGTGCTGGTTTTTCTCCAAGAACTTTCGCAGTTTTATACCGCTTTGCTATAAGCCGGCCTCTACATTTTAACCTCTGCTTGAGTTTAATCGACAGTATAAGCAGATGGATCATGCTCAAAATATGAGTCTGGGACGCCATCGTTTTCAGTGAGAGCGTCTGTTGTTAAATTTATGACTGAGAGAGAAGCAATAGTTTACCAGACAGTGTTAGGCTCGGTTCATACGTCGAACTTTTCATGTGCCGAATCTAATGTTTCTATTAAGTGCATGAAAAGTTCGACGTTTGAATCAATTAGCTGCAGCAGAAATCTATTTAATTCAACAGTCGTTTTATTCGACCAAGCCAGTCGAATAAAACGACTGAAATTCGACGTTGATTCATACGTCGAATTTTTCATGTGCCGAATCAAATGCATAAATTAGTATAATTGCAAATAATTATTTTATTACCCCAAATCACCCCTAAAATACCCCACGTTTGAGTCAATTGTCATGCGCAAATGAAAAAACCGCCAATGTGGTTCAAAATGGCGGGGAAAGGCGAAGCAGCATGTTCATCTTGTGCTATGGAAACCAAATATATTTGTATGAGATGTAAGGTACATTGTTGTACAAGATGCTCAGAAATGGAAAGCGATGAAGATACCCCAGGATGGAAAGCGGGAAAATCCGTAGGCTATTGCGAAGCGTGTTTTTTAAGGAAGTTGGACGAACTTCAAGAATCTGATCAAAGCGAAACAAGCTCGCATTGTGATCAAGGTTCCGAAAACTGCTCGGGAAATTTTAAACAGCAACTTGAAAAGAAAATCGAAAGGTAGGAGATAATGAATAATGCTTTTTAACCCAATTTAGCCTTGAGTCATTAAATTCTGTAAAATAAATTTTGTCTCCTGTTTTGTCTACAACATACAGTCAAATTTGACAAGGCAAGATAAAAATTTTCTACTAGAAAAAATGTCTATGAGGTCTGAAATTACACGAGTACATATAAGGAAACATTTTAATATTAAAATATTGAAATATAATACCTGCCACCTGGAATTAATGGAAAATATGCAATTTACAAATGGGTGCAATTATGGACCTGCAAATGTTAATCATGTGGTGGGATGAGCTGGGGAATGGGTGTAAATTTTACAGACTGTATGTCATGTGGGCGAGCCAGGAGTCTGAAGATGCCCTGTGGTGCAGATATTTGAAATTTGCTGAATTATTAATGCCCAATTATCTCATACAAAGGCTTTCAAAATGCATGTGACACTGCTTGTGCTCAAATTGCAAAGCTGGGTTTACTTTGATTTAGCATAAATCATTGTAAACACATGTCTGGGTTGTAAGTTAATAGCCGGTATTGAACAACTGTCAAAATCACAGTCTCAATGTTCATCCTGAGGGGGGGGGGGGGCAGGTGCATCAATGTATTTCCCTCTTGGTATTTAAATGCTATGTATATGTGGGGGGGGGGGGGCAGGTGCATCAATGTATTTCCCTCTTGGTATTTAAATGCTATGTATATGTGTTAATGGTAATGGGAGATCCTTGTGCATTGATGGCTGAATATTGCAATAAAAAATCCAGATAAAATACTATCACTCTGTATTGGGTGAGGACGATAGTACTTACGAGAAGTGTTTGTTATTAATAATTCAAATACAAAGGGATTAAATTGAATTACTGTTATTGGGGTAAATACTACAAAGATTTGATCAGGCTATCACAAGATTGTAAACCAGGAATAAAAATAGGATGAAACATGCAAATATGGCAGTTGGGTGTTTCTGAGTTTGAATTCCTGTTGGTGTTAAAACAAATACATATCATACTCTATTTTATCTTTTAGACTTAAAGAATTGGTTAATGATGGTTCATCAGACGAGGAAGAGGAGGATCACACAAGAAAAGAAAAGATTGGTTAATGATGGTTCATCAGACGAGGAAGAGGAGGATCAAACACAAGAAAAGAAAAGAAAGAAAAAGAGAAGAAGGGAAAAGAAAAGAAGAAACCTGGTAGAAAATCTACTTGGAGTGTTGAGGCAATTGACAATTTTGTTGATATCATAGTAAACAACAATTACTACCAAAAGAAATTGGTTTTCACCAACACTAAAAATCAGAAAAATGGAGAAATATATGAGAAAATTCTTATTGAGTTGAAGGAGAGAAGTGCTGAAAGAGGTGAAGTAATTCAATTCACTGTGCCCCAGTTAAGAACCAAATTTAAGAAATGTGTCAGTGAGTGCAAGCAAGCAGCCCTAACTATGAAAACAGCAACTGGGATTAAAAGATTCCAAGAAGAGCGTGGGTTTGGAAAGTGGTTTAATGCACTCTTTGCCCTTGTAAAATCAAGAGATTCATGCAAGCCTGAACTAGCCCTAGAGCCTTCCTCTTTGGAGAAACAGTCAACCAAAGATACTAGTAATGATGATGGTAAGGAAGGACTCTTCGTCCCAGTTAAGAAGAAGCAAAAAGTAAAAGCAAGTGACAAACTGAATGAAGCTGCTATTGAGGCAATAAATGTTGTAAAAGACACACTGAAAAACGATCCAACTAAAGATCTTATTGCATTCATGAGAGAGGAAATGGACAAGTCGCGTGACCATGAATTGAAACTGGTTGGTCTCATGCAAGGTTTCAGACAAAGTAACACACCATATCAAATTCCACAGCATTTACCATCTTTTGCTAGTATGCCATGTGGAGAGGGACCCCCACCATCCACAACAAGTTACCCATCATGGAATATTGCAATTGGTAGTCATACCCAACCTGCAGCATATCAAAATTCAGATGTTAGCTATAGCACTATTACAGGTTCACAGCCCACAACCAGTGGAATTCATTGTGATGGCAAAAAAACATATCAAAAGTTGTAATGTGACATTTGACCATGAAACAACAAGTTTAAATTAGTTGTGTTAACTGAACATTTTAATGTGTACTAAAAGAAAAGAACATGCATTACAGTAGATTCTAGTAGAAACTTTTTTATGACATTTATTATGACATTCTTTGATATTTCTGTAACTGTATTATTAAAGTTGGTGTTGGTTTTTATAACGTAACAAACAACCATTTAGTCTCATTTTCAGTTTTTGTCCATGAAGTCAAGAAACTTTTCCAGTTTCTTTCTCTAACCACACTTTTTGACAAAGTGCATCTCTAACGTTCTTTGCCAAAGCTCCGGTATCTTTTGTTTTTGGACAGTCAGTCATTTGTAATAGTTCTCTGATCTCATCGCGGTTTCGCTTACCCAGGGTGTCTGGGTTAAAGGTAAGGTCGAGTTTCTTTGAAAGTGAATCGCCCTGTTCAATACAAATGTTGTGTAGAATCATGCATGCAAGAGTACCAAGGCTTACCAGATCCCTGTCACACTCATTTTTACGAAGTAGAACCCTCCATCTTCCCTTCAGTTGCCCATACGCACCTTCTGTAACCATACGGGCTCTGCTCAATCGGTAATTGAAGTATTTCTGCTGAGGGCTTAAAACTGCATCGGTATATGGTTTCATGAGCCATGTCCGAAGAGGAAAAGCTGCATCTCCCACAATCAATGGAGGAACATTCACTGTTCCTACAACCCTACCCATTTCAGGAATGCAGCTTTCTTGGATTGAATCCCACAAGACAGTCGATTGGAAAATTATAGAATCGTGCGAGTTTCCTGGAAAACCGCAACTGCCCCATATGAATCTATAATGTGAATCAACTAATGCCATAAGAACAACGGAATAAAAATTTTTAAAGTTATGGTACTCTTTCGATGCCTCTAGACCTCCAGAGGGACACTTTATGGGAATGTGGCAGCCGTCAACTGCAGCCCAGCAGCAAGGAAACTGCCAGAACTCCTCCATATCCAAGATCTTTTTCGTAACTTCCTGTCGTGATTGTGGCATATGTCTAGATATCGTGTTTGTCCACAATTGTTCTACAAGGGCTTGACACACTTCTTGAACAATCGAGCAAACCGTAGAAACACCCAGTCCTACCATTTCGGCAATTGTGTAGTAGTAATCACCTCTTCCCAATCGATAAAGGCATAGACCCAGCCTTAGCTCGGGCACAATCGGGTCTTCAGCCATTGTTTTTCTTTCCAGTTGGTGTTTTATACGGTTTAAAATATAGACAAACGTCGCGCGAGATACCCTGAAGGTTTTTTTAAATCTAGCATCAGAGTAACTTCCCCACACTTTCCCCCACCAACCAGTGTTTCGCCCCAATCGACGACAGGTACGAGGGCCTCTTATGATCGTTGCACTGCTCCTCATCACACTTATTATCATAACAAGAAAAGAAATAGTTAAAAGATGTCTTCTTCGAGATATTAGCTGGTTCATTGTGGAATGCAGTAATAATCGTCGCCTTCTGTTCTGTTTGATTAAATTTAAGATAAAATTCATTGAATGTTCGTCTCCCACCATTTTGAATTTTGCTGCAAACAATGAATCCGCTGGACAGATGTATGACTTTACAGATCGGATGTGCACTATTTAGATTCGACTTGCAATAAATTCGACGTTTGAATCAAACGTCGAACTTTATTATTTGGGTCGACTCAAATTACAATTAGATTCGGCACATGAAAAGTTCGACGTTTGAACCGAGCCTTAATGACCCTGACCCTTTAACACTACCTTGCCTACAGTAAAACGCTTTCAAACACTTACTTGGAAAGCCTAAAACAAACTCCTCCCTACCTGCGTATAACGCTTCCCCTTTCTGGAGCTGCAAGTGAACAAAAAAAAGGAAATGATGGCGGATATTATGATGACGGTTGCGCAGACCGCTAACTGAGGGGGGCATTGGGGGTATTCAATACCACCACAAGCAAATTTTGTCAATTACCGCAGTTTTTGAGTCTTGCAAATACCGTGTACCGCAAGATTTCCAATATCGTAATACCGCAATTTTTCAAGGAAAATACCGAAATTAAGTATACCGTAAGAAAAATAAGCTAATACCGCCATACCGTAAATCCCAATGTCCCCCTCCTAAATGGAAACGGCAACCAAACGGTAAACCAAATCCTATTTTGAGGTCAACTGTTATAGTTGCTCGAAGTTAGCGTAATTTGTGCATTAACATTGAACCATGAATTAACTACTAATGTAGCTGTCGAAAACTTGCTGAACCTACCTTCAAATCGATTTGACGTTTTCAGTTAGCGGTATACAGCTATTTCAATTAAGGTTGTCCACGAGCAAAGCGGAAAAGTCGAATACGAGCTGCGCGAAAGGCTGCTGCGGGGAATCGCCTTGAAAATTCATTAATTTGTTAGCGATTCCCAGCAGCCTTTAATTCGCGCTCGTATTCGACTTTTCCGCTTTGCTCGTGGACAACCTTAATTGAAATAGCTGTATAATTATGCCGAGAACCCAGGTTTGGCGTCAATAGTCACTTTTTGACTGCTGCAACATATATTCGTCAGTGCCCTAGCCAGCCCGAGAATTTGGTCATGCTATACAAATATTTTCGTGTTCATAAACCGTGAAAACAATCGATTTCTAAAGAAATGAATAATGATAATGACTTGATACTTGCATAGCATAACCAAATTATGTAGTATAGGCCTATATGCTCCAAATACAGTAAAACTAAAAAATATAGCGTAGCGAAATAGTAACTGACTTTGTTCAAAAGTAGCAGTAATTGTAGCTGACTACATATTTTTGAAGTAGCTGTAGTTATAGCGATCTACAAAAGTTTTGTAGTCAACCCACCCTTGCTTTTACTTTTTCTTCTCTCGCTGCACATTATTAACAAAAACTGTCGGAAATAAAAACATAATGTTGGAAATCATATACAATGTCATCGTATTCGATATTTAGTGCAGGTTCACAGTTAAAACGCGTTAATCTAAAGGCATAGAGTGTTAACTGAGGGCGCGGTTTTAATCACATTTATTTAATAATTGAGTCAGTTTTTCATTGTTTTTCATTAGTATATGAATCCAGGCGATACAATCTAAAAGCAAGGGAAGGGATTTGATATCTCCCCAGGGAAAATTGGGGTTTCAATTTAACAAATATAAAACATTTTCCGTGTTGATATACAGTTATATCAACACGAGTGGAAATTGGGAAAACGAGAAATTGTGTGGAAACACGACGCCCGAAGGGCGGAGTGTTTTCACACAATTTCGAGTTTTCCCAACTTCCACGAGTGTTGATATAACTATATATCAACACGGAAAAAATGTTTTATATTTGTTTTATAATATAGCAATGTCAAAAGCCCGAAGAATAAGAACAATTTCCGTGTTACAAGCGGCGGAAAATTTCCCGTGTTGACATGGAGTTATATCAACACGGCTCTTAGCCAATCAGCGTTCAGAATTTACAAATGCTATATTATAAAAGTATATATACAGTATATACATAGAATACATATAACAATATAGATTAATTATATATTCAAAGCACATATCCATGCAGTTACAAACCTGGTATATAACCAGATATATATATATATATATATATATATATATATATATATATATATATATATATATATATATATATATATATATATATATATAAATGTTGTGGTTTCCCACGTTTACGATTCCACTCGTGTAACGTCATGTAGCGGTTTTTGAGTTGTTTTCAGACGAGTGTTTCACACTCGTCTGAAAACAACTCAAAAACCGCTACATGACGTTACACGAGTGGAATCGTAAACGTGGGAAACCACAACATTCACATACAGCATTGCCAGACTAATAGCTGGCTATACGCATTGAAGGACTAACCTCCGAAATGCAACTAACATCATAACTTAACAAGTCGTTCTCAGCTTGACCTTGTAGCTCAGAAGGTAGAGCATCGTTCTAGAAATGCGAAGGTCGCGGGTTCGAATCCCAGCCGCGGTCAAGTAGAATTTTCTGCTTGCCCGGTTTGGTATACACTCGTCTGAAAACAACTCAAAAACCGCTATATATATATATATATATATATATATATATATATATATATATATATATATATATATATATATATATATATACCACAACTGACGTGATCGGTATATAAATACTCGATATAGTTAGTTACCTCTATTTTCTGAAGGACACAGATTAATTGAAAAATATTCTCATAGCATCATAAAACAAAATTACCAACCCACTATAACATATTAATTAAATGTAAATATATAGCAATGGCCAATGCCAATGTTTTCAAAAATATACTTACATTAGTCATTACTGTACTTTTCCGCACAACCAATGTTTCCAGCTTTCACGCTTCGTTCAACGGCCCATTCAAACCATGTGCCCATCGCCCAATTGGCGTGCTCACTTTCGTCAGGTTGCTGTAAAACACAGCGTTTTACAGCGCCCTGCTTTCGTATTGTGTGGTATTCTTGATTCTTTCCGTTTTTCAATCTCATCGTCACTAATAACACTTATACGGCCAGTTTCGCAATTCTGATTGTTGGGTACCGTGACTTGACGAAATGATGTTAGCTCAATTCAGCCTATTCTCTCAGTGCAGCATGACATAATTCACCGCCAAAGAAATCACGAAAGAAATCAAATCTGTCTACTTCTAAATTCTCTTCAACGATTGTATTTTGAGTGTACACAAGTCTTCATCACTCTCTCGCTTTTCCATGACTCAACTGATTTTCAATGCACCATCTTAACATTTGAATATGACAATAGAATCATGCAAACTAATGCTCTCTTTACAACAACAACAATACTTTCTACAGTATATCAATTATCATTGTCTTATCTAATGATTCTCTAGCTAAGGAAAACCTTCTAAATTATTAAATCAGTCAGTTATACAGGGTGTATCAAAAAACCTGCAAATCCTTTGAAACACAATGTTTTTAGAATTTGCATGATTCAGAACTAATTGTCCCAAGCGTGCGTAAACATAATAATTGACGAATGCGCAGTCGAACTGATAATTAGTTTTCTGCAGTTCAATTAACTTTGTGTTATTCTAATTTCTATCAACGCGGTTAATTAGAATGTATTTTCAAATCCCAGGAGCAAAATAAGTAGCACAGACACTGAAATGCTAGTAAGTACGAATTATAGATTGATCGCGTGAAAGATCAGCATAATGAGGGCGGCTTTAATTATCAACATTTTGTTTAAATGTATAATGAAACCGTCATGACATAAAGCGTCCATCCTTGGTATATAACTCTTACTTATAACGTCGTGATTTGAAAGTAAATACGGACATTCGTTGTTTGATTCCGATTTCCGTACCCACATTGGTTGTTGCTCTTTACCTTAAGATATAATTGAGAGTGGGGAAGGGTGTGGGAGAGGGGATTGAGTTCAACAAATACCGTGATTCTCTTCCCCAAATGTCCGAACTGTACTCATACGTGATCACACTGTTTTGCACATGAGTCGTCACGTCTACTTGAACTATGCTTTGTTGTTGTATGTATGAATCATTACCACATAATTATGGTCAACAAATCTTCTCATTACGTCATGGCCGACCTTAATTCTTTTTTAATTGGGTGCCTATATAAGGCTCACACGTACCATCAGATGGTTTTACGTATAGTTACAGTTACTATTCCTTATTGATATTAACATTACAATATTACATCTTTGCGTAACCACTTTATAACACAAGTCTGAATATAATTTTCATCTCAGGAATATCCCGCGAGATAGGCTACGTGGGCGTCTCGCAGTTTAAATTGGGCTGTTTTAGCAAAATCGACGCGACGTCAATCAGGACGTGAAAATTGTGGCATACACCTCGTGTTTACTTCCGGTTCGAATTTATGTGAAAATGCTTTTATTATTATACGGGCCGAATGTTTTCTGAAGATTTTGTATGAACATTCAACAACTTCTTTTTGAAAAACTGTTATATTTTGTTGTTTTTGAACAAGTGAATTCAGTTTATCGCATCATTCGGACGAAAACGGCAATTCCATTTGATTTAATCGACTTTTTGAGCTGTTCGATATTAATAGGCATACCGACTGTTTTTCACGCCCAAAAGTGTTTTTTATTTCTAGTCTAATGTCGTGTTCTTGTGACAAGGCAACTAAACTGATTGTTTCCATTTTTACTCGTTTAAATGCTCCAATTATTCTATGTTACTACTTTTTTCTTCATTTTAAAGTCTTGTTGTTGTAATTCAGTTTTTGTGTTTTGAAATGTTTCTTTTCGGGCAGAAATAGAAGCAATGTTGAAGTGTTCAACAATGCTTGTAGTTTTGTTGTTTTGTCATGGCGATAAAAGTACTCTCAAAAATCAATGCGTTCAAAATTCGGCGACAAATAAGCACATAAACTTGCCAATCAAACC
>CACRXK020000504.1:0-78797 GCA_902702795.2 Paramuricea clavata
CTATCAGTTCTAAACTGTTCTTCCTAGAGGTCCAGTAAGGATCATCTCTTATTGATTCAGTGTTACTACAGGAGGAAACCTAAACTAAACTAACTTTATTTATACTGGATAGCTCTATCAGTTCTAAACTGTTTTCCCTATACAGTATAGAGATACCGTTCCAAAAAAGCATGGTATGGTATGGTATGGTATGGTATGGTATGGTATGGTATGGTATGGTATGGTATGGTATGGTTTGGTTTGGTTTGGTATGGTATGATATGGTATGGTATGGTATGGTGAGGTATGGTATGGTATGGTGAGGTATGGTATGGTATGGTATGGTGAGGTATGGTATGGTATGGTATGGTGAGGTATGGTGAGGTATGGTATAATATGGTACGGTGAGGTATGTTATGGTATGGTATGGCGAGGTATGGTATGGTATGGTACGGTGAGGTATGTTATGGTATGGTATGGTATGGTGATGTATGGTATGGTGAGGTATGGTATGATATGGTATGATATCATACAGGATGGTATGGTGTGGTGTGATGAGGTATGGTATGGTATGAAATGGTACAGTACACTATGGTATGGTACAGTATGGTACAATATGGTATGGCTTATAGGACACTAGGATATCATAAATGCATAAGTGATTAGTCATACATACCAACAACAGTTGGTTCAAGGTCAACAAAAACAGCTCTTGGTACATGTTTTCCCGCGCCAGTTTCACAAAAGAATGTGTTGAACGAGTCATCACCACCACACAAGGTTTTGTCCGATGGCATTTGACCATCTGGCTGGATACCATGCTCAAGGCAGTACAGTTCCCAACATGCATTGCCCATTTGAACTCCGGCTTGACCAACATGAATCGATAAACATTCTCTCTGAAAAATAGAAGGAAGTTTTAATTTGTAAAAAAATCAACGTTTTGTTAAAAAGAAATCAATGTTTAATGAGGTGTTATTATATGTGAAACGTCTTGATGAGAAGAACATTCGTATTCTTTGACAATTCAAAATATTATATATTTGGTGAGAAAATTAAACTTAAAGTTTATGTAAATCAACATGATTTCTGTATCAGATATACAAACTCCTTCACGCTCATGATTTCTTTTGTGTTTTCTTCATGCATAAATGAGTTTCACAACTACATGTACAAAATTCTCTTAACTTGCATAAACTTTTTCTTCAGTTGAAATAAATCGCTTCTTTATGAATAATTTCTTAAAACACAACCGTCAAAATACCATTTTTGTTATATACATACCATTTTCGTAAACCAACTTGAATCAAATTCAAAATAACGAGCGCGTCAAGAATTAAAATTCAGATCTCAGGACGCGAGGTAATCAGAAATTCTAATTAGGCTAATTAGGCTTAATTAAGCTAATTATAATTAACGTTCTATGACATCATTGTGACGTGTTAATCGCGCAAATTGTAAAACGATTATCTAAAGTAACTTTAATAAATATTTTACATGCCTTTCCACGAAGTAGTGCCATGCTATTCTCAGGAAATTTAGATAGATATTTTATTCCCAAGTGTGATCACTTTTGTTGTGAATATATACCCAAATGTCAATGGATTCAAAGTCATGAGTTATATGCTTGCTTATGCCCCCCAATACAGATCAAATCATATTACATTCTGATTCACAAGACTATAAGATCATTTTCCATTAACAATTTACAGTAACATTAAATCAGTAAGCTAAATTTTCTCTGGGGGCCAATTACCTCTAGGAAACATAAAAGATAGGAAATACCGTTTCTTGCTTCTCTCAATAATATGGCTAGGAAATAATGTTTCAGTAAGAATGCCTCTTTCTTATTCAAGAATATTACTGTTTTTACAAAGGTTTACATTCTAAAATTTAATTAGATTTTCATTCGTTTCGCTTCCAGTCATAGGCAGCCCGGCAATTATACTGTTATTCTCGAGATAAATCGTTGTAAAATTTATGTTTAACAATTAAAAAACGTTTGAAAATATGTTTAAAGTGCTTCCGATTTTCCTGCTATTCGCATGGTAAAGTCATTCTTCCAATAACGTCTGATATTTAAAGTCAATCCAATTCAATTCAATTACCACTTCATTCAGTGATATTTAATTCCAATATGTTTTTCTGGTATTAAACTGGATTAATAGCCAGCGAGCAGGCTCTCTTGGGGATCACAGTATAGTTTTGCATTTGTTAAAATCTAAGTTCTGAAGGATTTGTAAGAAATGTTTGAGAAAAGTGACTCAGTACTAGTGTTAAACACCAAGACACTTCCCTCAAACATTTCTTACAAATCCTTGCAAAATTCCTACTGTGATCACAGAAATTTTGATAGTATACTGACCAGCCTATAGTAATCTCATATGGTAGAATTCTTTAACTTACCATTTTGGAATCTTTGATTTGAAATCTTCGAAGTAACGCGAAGAGTGATGCGAATTTAGTCGTGCGTGATCAACTGCTTAATTGGCGTTCTAATGTGCAGCTAATTAACTAATTAGGTCTAATTGCCCAAATTAAAGAGACATGCTGATGACGTCAGGTAATTGACAGCAAATTGGACCACAGTAGACACATGATATCGATCAGAATTTATCCCAAAATATCCTACCTGATCACAAAATTCCTCTGTCGATCCCGTCTTATCCATAACGATTCTCTTGCTGGTAGATTTTCTAAACTCTGATAAAGCCAAATTTCGCTCTGCAAATTGCATAACCTTTTCCACGGTGCGTTTAAATTTCCGTTTAAAAGGTTTCTTTTCATACTTTGGTTGGGAATTTCTTCCCGTTTTTCCGAGTAGAGGCGTCAGATGTTCTGTGTCTTCATCTTGATTGTGTAAATTTTTTACTGTGTTGACCAATTTCTGTTTAAAAATAAAAGTATTGAAGCTCACTTTCTTTGCGTGGTTTGTGTCTGAACTACCAGAAAAAGATATCTCAAACGTGGTGGTCCAGTGTAGGTAGTATTCTACAATGCTCTGTCGTGGTTTGTGTCTGAACTACCTGAAAAAGATATCTCAAACGTGGTGGTCCAGTGTAGGTAGTATTCTACAATAAGCTGTCGTGGTTTGTGTCTGAACTACCTGAAAAAGATATCTCAAACGTGGTGGTGCAGTGTAGGTAGTATTCTACAATAAGCTGTCGTGGTTTGTGTCTGAACTACCTGAAAAAGATATCTCAAACGTGGTGGTCCAGTGTAGGTAGTATTCTACAATAAGCTGTCGTGGTTTGTGTCTGAACTACCTGAAAAAGATATCTTAAACGTGGTGGTCCAGTGTAGGTAGTATTCTACAATAAGCTGCCGTGGTTCGTGTCTGAACTACCTGAAAAACCCATGGGTTGTAGTTGAAACCTTACAACTTGTCAACAAGATGTGTTCGCAACAGGCTTGTAGCAAGCTTGTCAACAAGTTGTAACAATGCTGTTACTTCATCAAGTTGCTACAAGGTTGTCACGCACAACTTGTTGAAAAATTGTTGAATTGCAGGACGATAACAAGTTGTTGGAACGACTTATAACAAGAGCTAACTACTGAGCTCAACAACCTTGTAGCAAGTTGTCAACAAGCCGTTGACAACTTGTCAACAAGCTGGGAAAAAGCAGTGCGAACACATCCGGTTGACAAGTTGTTGGAACAGCATTGCTACAAGTCTGCTGCAAGTTTATTACAACTTGTGTTTTTTTATGTCAGTGTACAGTACCTTTTTGTCGGCTTTATACTTTTGTTCTTTTTTGTATAATTCGGAGTCGGTATAGTTAAATTCATCATCACTTTGAGGTTGTGGTCTACCAACATTTTGGGATTTTCTTTGCTCGGAGATAAGAGGCTGCATTTCAGATATTTTCGCCTTTTCCTTGCCCCTAAATTTTCGTTCCTTTTTGTATAATTCAGAGTCTGTAACATAACTTTCGTCCTGTACAAGTCTTTTAAGAGGTTTAATTTCCTTTAGTTCAATGTCAAGTGGGTTTATTCTATATCGATGCGATTTTCGTTCTGTTTAAGAGAAGTAAAATTAAAGCCATATAATTTTAATACTTATTTCGTTGCCAAAGCGTTATATTTATTGCAGAAAGTCAGAAACATTACAAGGTTTCCTATTTCAAGGAATTTATGAGTATACTTCTGATTGAAGTTTGCTAAATATCGATGCACGATAGTATCCATTGCTTCGCCATTTTCAATTCAAATATAGTAAACCGAAGCTATGGACAGTGAAGATTTATAGCTATCCTTCCTCAATGGGCAGTGATCATTGAGACATTATCGAGCTAGCTCAGGGCAACCTCAAGTCAACGACTAGAAGCTGTAGCTTGGCTTACGTGAGTAAGAACCTCTTTAAATATTCGTCGGCTTTGGAGAAATCAAGGTAAATGGAAAAGTGGGGAAAGGATTTATTTATTTTAACGTCTGCTGGCTATGAGACTTGATTGTGCAGTGCATTTTCAGACGTAATAGACAGACTTGGCTAACGTTGTTTACATATCGTTGCTACCCACAACTTTAGATAACTCAAATGCTGAGTATACGCGTAAAAATCTCACATCTTGTAGCAAGTCTGCCAACAAGCCGTCAACAAGTTGTGTTCGCACCGCTTGCCCCAAGTTGTCAACAAGTTTGGAACAAGCTCTCTTCAACCTTGTAACATTCTTGTTATATCATGACCGTATTAGACTTGTTAGAACAACCCTGCAACAACTCTGATAATGCCATCAAGTTTGTTACAAGCTGTTAACAGCTTGTTGATATTATCAGACTTGTAGCAAGATTGTTCCAACAAGTCCTATACAGTCATGATTTAACAATATTGGTACAACCTTGTCTCGTCGACCTTGTAACATTCTTGTTATATCATGACTGTATCAGACTTGATAGAACAACCATGTAACAAGTCTGATAATGCCATCAAGCTTGTTACAAGTTGTTCACAGCTTGTTCCAAACTTGTTACAACAACTGGGAACAAGCAGTGCGAACACAACTTGTCGACACGGCTTGTTGGCAAACTTGTTATACAAGATGTGAGATTCAAAAGATATCTAAAGTTGTGGCTATAAGCAAACTGGTTTGCCAAATTTGTGCATTGTTTATCCCATGTCGACCGATTGGACGTTCAATGTTTAATTGTTCAAAATAATTCAAGATTTTGACCTCGGCCAATAAGATGTCATCCGAAAGATGCTGCCTCTTCGCTATTTCCACTGCAGTTAAAACAACCTTCAGCTTGCCCGGTGTGGACTTTAGACAAAAGGGCCCTTCACACTTCAAAATAGTTACTAATTCAATCTGCTTTACTCTCAAATCTATAATTGATAACTTGGTTTTAATCTGACCACTTTTAATAAAACTAACATTTTTTTTTACTTTCTACATTAATTATTAAGCATTTTCACCGCGAAAAAAGTTTTAGAAATTTCGAACGTTGGTCTCTTGTATGATAGTGTTAAAATGAAGTCATAGTTATTTCCCGTTTAATTAGACGATGTCTCTGTGACTAGGGTTTTGCAAGTGTTGGACCTCCAAGGAGAACAGCTTAGAATTGATATAGAGCTGTCCAGTATAAATAAAGTTAGTTTAGTTTAGGTTTCCTCCTGTAGTAACACTGGATCAATAAGAGATGATCCTTACTGGACCTCTAGGAAGAACAGTTTAGAACTGATAGAGCTATCCAGTATAAATAGAGTTAGTTTAGTTTAGGTTTCCTCCTGTAGTAACACTGGATCAATAAGAGATGATCCTTACTGGACCTCTAGGGAGAACAGTTTAGAACTGATAGAGCTATCCAGTATAAATAAAGTTAGTTTAGTTTAGGTTTCCTCCTGCAGCAACACTGGATCAATAAGAGATGATCCTTACTGGACCTCTAGGAAGAACAGTTTAGAATTGATATAGCTATCCAGTATAAATAAAGTTAGTTTAGTTTAGGTTTCCTCCTGTAGTAACACTGGATCAATAAGAGATGATCCTTACTGGATCTCTAGGGAGAACAGTTTAGAACTGATGGAGCTATCTCGTATAAATAAATAAAGTAAGTTCAGTTTAGGTTTCCTCCTGTAGTAACACTGGATCAATAAGAGATGATCCTTACTGGACCTCTAGTCTAGGGAGAACAGTTTAGAACTGATAAAGCTTTCTAGTATAAATTAAATAATAACTATCACTATAAGTTAAGGAAAAACGTGTAAACAAAAAGCACAAAAGGCGTCAGGCGTTAGTACAGTGCATCGATATTTAGCAGTCAACTTCAACAGACACAAACCATACTCATAAATCACAGCTAACAAAATGAATCATTTAATTGTAATATTAATACAGTTGTCAATAATCTAGTTAAATTTATTCGGATAAATTCCAGCCAGCGTGAGGCAACAGATGATGGTCAATTTAAGACATGTCGGTACTTATAGCAGCAAGAAAAATAAACCTTTCAATAGACTGCGCTGTTTATAGCACTATTGCCCACAGAGGCCTCGTTTTCATGTGGTTGTACTATTGCCTACAGAGGCCTCGTTTCAATGTTTCGCAACTCATTAGGATGGCTTAGCGAGTTAACATAAATGACAAACTGCTTCTCAACGATATTGCTATGGTACACAAATGCCTTAATGGGAAGCTCCTCAGTATCTAAACAGTATGTTTGTTACTAGAAATAGTATTGGCCAAAGAACAACAAGAAGTGTAACAAGGACCTAAATCAGTTCCTAAATGCAAGTTCTTTTGCATTTAGAGGCGCTAGAGATTTTCACAGTATACCAAAGGACTTGAAATCTGTTGATAACTCTGCCGCGTTCAAGAAGAAACTGGCAAACTACATCATAAACTTAACTAGTTAATCGTATTCGTAGTTTCTAGATTCATAATTGTAATAGTAGCATAATTGTTTTGTAGTAGTTATGGCAGAATAGCCCCGACAAAGGATGTCGTAATATTAAAATTTTATGAAGTATGAAGGATAGGTTTTGTGATTGGGTTCAAGATCAAAGAGAAATATATTCCGTGCAGGAAACATGGCGATATAACCCTACATGTGTGCCTGCCTTGCAAAAACATGAAAACGAGGCCCCTAGGGGAAAAGTGCAATCAAGAATACCGCATATAATGAAAAGAATTTTTTCTCGATTTGGGACAGTGAATTCTGCCACCCATTGCTCATAAACCCACAAGATAAAAATGGTATATTTTGGAGAGGCTTGCTGCTGTTTTTCTATTCTGCTAATACGAATCGTGCTTACGGTTAAAAAACGGCAAATTTTCTCGACCAAGTGATTTTGCTTTCTTCAACATTTCTGCATAACGAGTCTTTTCCAAACGCTCGTATTCTTGACACAATTCCTCCACGTCAGTTCCGCTCCTGTCGTCATGACGACCACTGCTGGCGCGCTCAGTACTTCCGGTCGCGTGGGGTTTTGGAAACCACTGGAATGCCGAATGCGGAGAGCCGATATTTTTACTTCGCCATTCGGGGTGAATTCTGCTCTTGTGGTGTGCGTGGGGCTCTTGAGGGTACGAAACTCGCGCGTGATCCCTCGCGTGGGCGTCGCGCGCGTAATCCCTCGCATGGGTGTCGCGCGCGTGATCCCTCGCGTGGAATACTCGCGTGTGATCCCTCGCGTGAGTATCTCGCGCGTGTGGTTCACGCGAGGAACTCACGAGATCTAAGAAGTTGACCTTTCTTTTGCTGTTTGGGCGGGAATCGGATTCTCCACTTGGCGAACTGCGTTTTTCGAAACTACCGTCCGGTGGTGAGACATCTTCGCGGTAACGAAACGTTCCTGGCTGAAAACGAGACTGCATTCGTAGCTGCTTCTTTGCACGGTGGGCTGACCCGATAAATTTTGATGTGGCGACCAATTTTCTTATTGAAACAGACGCATGTTTCTGTCTCACACTCGGGGAAATTTTTTCGGCCGGGTTTCTGTCCATAGGAGTCATGTTGGGACTGAAGCTTAGGGTATGGGGTCTGTGGTCGGGGGCTTGCTCTGGGCTCAGCTCGTAGGTGGGTGTCGACTGTTCGGTTTGGTTCACGACGTTTTCTGAAGAGCCCAGGAATTTTGTTTGACGTCTGAGTTTACGTTGCGAGGAGTCTCTTGTTTCTGATTTCACGTCTTGCGGACACACCTGGAAATATACACAAAATAAGTATTTAACTTTCGTACATTACAGATCCCGCTATCTCGAACAGCCAAGGCAAATGCATAAAGTTCGAGGTAGGCACGTAAAAACGCACAAGTAGTTACAGGTCTACAAACAAGTTGTTACAAATCTGCTCACAAGCTGTCAACAAGTTGTGTCGGCACTGCTTGTTCCCAGTTGTTGTAACAAGTTGGGAACAAGCTGTTAACAACTTGTAACAAACTTGATGGCATTATCAGACTTGTTACAAGGTTGTTCTAACAAGTCTGATACAGTCATAATATAGTAAACGAACGTTACAAGGTTGACGACACAAAGTTGTAACAATATTGTTATATCATGACTGCATCGGACTTGTTGGAACAAACTTGCAACAAGTCTGATAATATAAAGAAGGCTGTTTCAACTGTTAACAGCTTGTTCCAAAGTTGTTGACAACTTGGGACAAGCAGTGCGAACACAACTTGTTGACGGCTTGTCGGCAGACTTGCCACAAGATGTGAGATACGTTCTGAATTTAATATGAGCAATATATTTTTACCTTATATTTATCCATGGAAATTTTCTCAGTCCCATTCCATTTAATGCTTTGTCCGTGTGTGGGAGTGCTCGCAAATGACGCTTTGGACGAGTCCCCTTCAGCGTCTCCACTCCCCCCTGTTTTCTCGCTGCTTGAGTCATCTTCCGGGGGAGGGAGGTACGGAGTACTGGATTCGAGATAATAATAGTCTTCGTTATAGAGCAGATCGAGTATGCTTTCCAATGAATCGTCGTGTCTTTTGCGTTTCTTTCTTCGCCAAATGTAGAAACAATGTTTGAACGTGAAGAATCCACAGAACGATAGGAAGAGAATCATGATACCAAACATCGTAAACTCGAACACTGCAGCAGCTACAAAAAATGTAAGATAACAATCACTGATTTATATAGTTTGTCTATTAATGAGCTTTATGAGAAATTTGTCAAGCGACGAAGCGAGAGTTTGCATGAGAGTTTCTTCAACTTTCATTGCTTGATCAAACGAGAACAAGAGTTGCATGCATGAGAGTTGAGAAGCGAGAGTTTACATGAGAGTTTTCTCAACTTTCATTGCTTGATCAAACGAGAACAAGAGTTGCATGAGAGTTGAGAAGCAAGAGTTTGCAGGAGAGTATTGTCAACTTTCATTGCTTGATCAAACGAGAACAAGAGTTGCATGAGAGTTGAGAAGCGAGAGTTTACATGAGAGTTTTCTCAATTTTCATTGCTTGATCAAACGAGAACAAGAGTTGCATGAGAGTTGAGAAGCGAGAGTTTGCATGAGAGTTTTCTCAACTTTCATTGCTTGATCAAATGAGAAGAAAGAGTTGCATAAGAGCTGACAAGCGAGAGTTTACATGAGAGTTTCCTCAACTTTCAAACGCCTACTTATATATAATAACGGTAGCTTGGTCGAACTGTTTCAATGTACTTAATAAGATTATATTTTTGGGCGGGATGAATTTCAAAAGCTGCTTACTAGGCCAAAAATAAAAATCGGGTATACACTATATAGCATAAACATCATATAGACGCGTCATCTCGCAATTGTCAACTTTTGACAAGGAAACATTTGCAGTAAACTTGTGCCTATAAAGATTAAAGTCTTCATAAAAGCTCTACACTGTCAAAAACTTTCATTAAATTGTACTTTGATCGAAGAAAAGCTAATAATGCAGTAAAATTTAGACCATAAATCATCTTAACCGTATATTATCGCGCAGGTGTGACGAAGTTTAAAGCCAGTCTAATAAATTTAACAATTCATACATTTTTACTTACCCGATAAGACATCTTTCATATCGATTTAAAAAGTTAACCAAGTACCAAATTTAAAAATCTACATTTAAACTCACTTTGTTTAAAACAAAAAAACGCCCGCACAGACGGAGTCAAAACATCAAAAATTGGCATCGATTTCGCTCTGACTATAGACTATACACGCCACAAAAATGTTCACACGTAATTGTAAATTATAGAAATGTCAAAATTCATCACAAAAGCGAAGCCTTATCGCTGTTCTCGATCAAATATCGATAAACCAGTGGCTTTTCATCACGTCGAAGTTTAACTTTAGAGGATACGACAAAACCGCATCGTAATAAATACCGAGCCATATACTACTTTACGTTTTTGTCATAATTTTATACATTATGCGCACATATGGCCAAAAAGTGACCGTATCTTTGTTTACAGTTTTTAAAAGGTAAACGCGTTCCAGCAATTATACGTTAAACGTCAAATTTGCTTATAATTTCGAACTTTGCAGTATTAACATAATATAATAATATGCAAACCACATTGTTGACTGCTTATCATTAAAATTTTATTGCCATTCACGCTGGTCTCGACGGCAAAGCCAACAAAGGAACATTCGTAAAGGTTTAGCAGCCGTCATGAGCGTTTAATTTCACTTCTCGCCATTGCAAATCTTTATTAAGACACAGGTCTTTATTAAGAATTAATTTTCTATATCTCCTTCAAACACTATTAGTATTAAAGTTTATTCGACGCAACAAATTTGATGCTGTCAATTAAAACTGACACTGCACATTTTAATACACTATTTATTTTACACCAGACAATTGATTTCATCTCCTCTTCAATGCCCCAGGGAACGAAACTTTACGTCGGCAGCTTACCGCGTTACAACTTCCGAAACAGGTCAATGTTATATGTAAAAAGCTACATATTTTTCAACATGCATTTATGAATGTTATTTGTAAAAAAACACATATTTTACATATACGAAAATTTATAAATGTGTCATATGTGTTTACTCTTTTAATTCGTTTTCCAAACATTAATAAGTTGAGACACAATTGTGTTTGTTGAACATAATTGTTCCCCGTTATTTTATGAGGTTCGATATATATACTACTTAAAAATCATACGACAACTACAGGCGTAAATTCTCACAGCTTGTCAACAAAATGTGTTCGCACTGCTTGTTCCCAGTTGGTTGACAAGTCTAGAACAAGTTGTTATCATCTTGTAACGAGGTTGATGAGGCCAACAGACTCGCAACAAGTTGTTCCAACAAGTCTGATGTCATCTGCACGTAACAAGTTGTTCACATAGCGACAACAAGCTCGTAGCAACCTGTTACGAACAGCCTGTATTGGTCTTGTTGGAACAACTTGAATATCAAGTCTGTTACGGTCACGAACGTTGTAACAAGATGATAACAACTTGTTCCAGACTTGTCGCAACAACTGGGAACAAGCAGTGCGAACACATCCTGATATCGACCTGATACCAACCTTGTTACAACTTGTTGCGTGTTTTTACCTGTGTATTCTTAAGACACTTACAAGGCCACATGTGAACTATTTTGCTGACAGAGCAAAGTTCAAAACTTCATTCAATCTATGAAGCGGTGTATATGTTTTGGAGATCTATATGTTTTACATAATTTATATACTACTTTTGTAATGTCATCATTCAAAACTAAAGCATCGATATACACTAGACGAAACGGTCAGTAAATGAAACAGTGTGATTTCCCGAGCACAAATAGCTCATAGCCAGTCATAGGAATTCCAGTGGGGCAGTGTGGATAAATTTGCTTATATGCGGTTAATTTCGAATTCGTTTGATTCAGATAACTGCAGTCTAAATAACTACACATATTGGGACAATTCTGACGTACTTCACAGATCAAAAACACAACGAAATAACAATAGAACTAAGTAGAAATACATTCAAAACAACAGTTTCGGTCGAACATTTCATGCATCCAATGTACTTACGACCAATCTTGCGGAATTGAAATCCAACTTCAAATTGTAAACCGTATCTTTATTAATTTATAATTTCAACTGCCACGACAAATGCCATTCAATTGCTTCAAAATTTAACCTGTAAGAAATGTAATCAAGCAAATTAGCGTAATATACGTTTAAAATCTCCGACATAGTCAATCTTAGTTACCTTTGGAGAGCAGAAAACGGCTTACAACGCGATAATATCGTAAGATGCATTATTTTCCCATGAATATATGTAAGGATTTAAGATCTTGAAATTTTAATCTCCAAGCCAAGGGCCAGATTTACATAGATCACTGTTCATGGGTTGCATGCAATTAAAACGTTTCAGGGCGTTTTACAACTTGTCTGTGACACATCAACTGATCAACAATATGTTATTGTATTACGTAAACAAGATGCAACAAGCTTGTTAATTAACACGTTGTAATATCAGCATGAGCTCCGCCTTTGAATTTACTATACGAGTAAATTCTTAAACACGTCCGAATTTATCATTATGATAAATTCGCGGCAAATTTTGAATTTATCATAATAATAGATTCGCGGCACCTAACACTAACACTAACCGATCCCCAACCCTAACCCTAACTTTTTGAACTTTTAAATTTTTTTTAACTTTTTTAAAAATCTAACTTTTTAAACTTTTTTTGCTTTTTAAAACTTTTTTAAAAACTTGAAAAACTCTAAACTGTTCTTCCTAGAGGTCCAGTAAGGATCATCTCTTATTGATCCAGTGTTACTACAGGAGGAAACCTAAACTAACTTTATTTATACTGGAAAGCTCTATCAGTTTTAAACTGTTCTCCCTAGAGGTCCAGTAAGGATGTCTTATTGATCCAGTGGTATTACAGAAGGAAACCTCTTATTCACCTGAGTACATTACACCAACACAGCAAATATTAAACTAACTTTATTTTTACTGGATAGCTTTATCATGCAGTTCTAAATTGTTCTCTTTATAGAGGTGGTATATGGAGTATGGGTCATTCTCCGGCTACAGACCGGTCTCCGCAGAAACTAGCGCCACAACAGTCATCAATCATGGATTTAAAATTTGATCTTAAATACCAGGTCAAAGTTAACAATAAAGCACAAAAAATTGAATGCTTTATTTTGAGAACTTTGACGCCAACTTTCGCATCAGAAATGAACGCAACAGAAAATAGCATAGAGATTTGCACGAGATCGAGGCTTGCTGGCATGCAAAATCCCCTCGATACATTCGCTATTAAATTTTCTGTTCTTGGAAATGACGCTAGTGTCACAGTTTTTTTAAACAGAGTCACCAGGTTATGTGTATTTACTCATTGCTCTTTTGATTTCTGGTACATAGAAAGTGCTAAGATTAAATTTTAAATCCACTCAAAAACCGTGACTGATAAAGGTGTAATTTCATGTGTTGCAGTGAATGGTAAATGTGATATTTTTTCGGTTTCTGCTGTCTCCATGTAAATATAGCAGGTGCAAATTATATATTTCTAAAAAAAACACGCACACAATATATTAGTTATTTACGTTTATTCAACAACATTACATACAAAATCTAAGAATCTTTCTAAGAACTCTTTTCTGCATGTGTTTTCTTGTTGTGCTTCTTGGAAAATCTCATATTTCTGAGAAATTTAGGATCAACCTGGAAAGGAAATTGAGCATTATTCAATATCTGACATGGTTTTTATATTGAGCGCTAGTGCTCCCCCCGTGACAAGTAAAATAGTTTGACATTAGGCAGAATAAAATAATAAAGTGTTTTACCACTTTCTTTTTTTTTTTTTGGGGGGGGTAGGAGGGGGGGGGGTGTTAACTTCCAATTTCCCCCCATGGAGAAAAATCAATTAAATCTGTCCAGGTGACAGTGAATTTGGGTCGGACATATAGTGATAGTGAAATTTATTTAAGCACGGAGGCCTGTCATCCAAATTGAGATCTTCCCATTGATTTCGAGACTTAAGCCTGTTTTCCACTTCTCTCTTCACCATTTTGCCCGCCACCCAGCACTCAATTACATTAAAACAACATTTCCAGTTCAGCTTTTATACATTACTCTGATTCTCCATTTAACATACAAGTCTCTAGTCATGGTCTGGGGTACAATTTGATTTACGTCGGACAAAGCTACAGTTGGGTCAGACACCAATACACTCGGGTCGGACAAACAATAAACCTCAGTTTCACTTTAGTCGGACAGAATGCTCGATGGTTTCCTCACTACGGCGGACAATCTAACAAATGGGTCGGACAATGTCGGTGACCGACCGATATTTTAAGGCCTGATCTTGTCATTCTTTGATGCAAACGATGTTACAATCTGGTTTAAAGCAGTTTTCACAATCACTTACTCCTTTCAAAGATGGATATCTCTGCGTTTTTGGTTTCTTGATGCCTTTTCTATGCCATTTCTTTGCTGCAGTAAAATTCCAAATGATATTTAATATATAAATAATGATATTTAACATATAAATAATGATATTTTATATATAAATTTAAGATAAACCATCAAATAAACATCAAATCAGGTTAAATGTGTAACAGTATTAAAAGCTGGTATTTATATTGTAGTCTATCGCCAAGAACGATCAATACACAAAGCAAAGATGATCAAACTGTGTACAAACTTACACTGGTTATGTGCCGTGTGATTCTTAGACTTCGCCATTGTTGTTAAGACGGTTCAAAATACGACGCTTTTTTGACCGATCTAGAGGATAATTTTACAAAATAAGAACGTAGACTAACAGTTGAAGCATTGGACTTTCAAAATACGCAAAAATATATGTAGGATGTATTAAAACAAGCGAGAAATAAAATGGATTTAATGCTTACCTAATTTAAAATTTCCTCAGAAAATGGAGATTATTTTGGAAAGGAAAGCCTTGGTAACCGAGCCTGTTGATGAACACAGCCACCCAAGAAAATGTATTTGAGAATGGAAAGAATTTCGCCATCTCTGATTGGCTACTTGTAGGGCGTTTTGATTGGTTTGTTGGCATGACAAATCGCAATTTCTGATTGGCTATTGGAAGGGATGTGGTAAGTTATAAATGTACAAAAATTCCATCTAAAATTAACAAAAAAGCGGTTGCCATAGATCTAGAGTATTTTAGTAAAACATAGATCGAACAATTGTGACATTTTCAAAAAGTGGGATACAACAGACAATTTTACTCGCTTCTCTCGTATTCTCCTAACATTCCCCGCGTATATTATCACTCCATAAACGCACGAGACGAGTTTTTCTATTTTTTAAACAATGTACTATAAACATAACTTTTAGTTTTGTTTGCCGATTGCGAAACGTGCAGAAATGAAAAACTGACGAATGTAGTCATAACAATTCCGTCACGATTGTTTACAATGACACAACTTGTTACAGACAATTACAAAATATGCTACGCAATATTTGCGTCATCCACTACATGATTTGCCACGCAATCTACTACAAATTAGATCTTGTATATTATATTATATTATATTATATTATATTATATTATATTATATTATATTTCATATTTTCTCTCAAAACTGACCATATATGTGCCGATATGGCGGCCAGAAATCATGGTTAGTATTTTACTTCCTTCGTAATTTGGAAAAAATTTGCATACCACTTTGAAATATGGCAGTTCAAGTCAACAGTATTCAGTAAACAGTGAATAGTAAATACAGGCGCGCCGACGTTGTTAATTAATCGCAAAATCTGAGAATAAAGTATTAAAGACAAAATATTCATATCAGATCGGATTGATAAACAGTTGTTTCGTAGTCGGATCGGACTTCGATATCCGAAATAAAATGAATTAATTATCCACACATTATCCGGCGTAAGAATTAATTATCCATTCATTTATCAAAGCATTATCGCGGTTGTCGCTGTATTACTCGTTTGATACTTGAATTGGACGTCACTTTGTCAGCTTCTCATTTCAACTTGAATGAGAAATTTATTTTATTAAACTAATTCTTCGGATCGGATCGGATTGGAATTCTTTATCAAAGCTCGGATCGGATTAGACAATTTTGGATCGATTCGGATCGGATTTTAAACATTAGGCAATTGTCGGATTATAAACGTCCAATTGACTAGCGTAAATTTTGTAAACGGCAAAGTTGATAAAAAAATAACAAAATCTGTCGAAGTATTTCGTGTAACGTTGGCCAGTTTAGTTTCTGCCTATTCTGCATTTTCAATATTTGTACAGAGTTTGGTTTTTTACGACATTTGTCTATTTAACCGGCTATACTAAGAATACCACACTACTGCCAGTCTGCCACTAGGAACAAACGAAAATGCAGAAAAGGCAGTAACTTACACCAGTATACACTAAATATTTCTACAAACTATTTTCTGAAACTAGCAATTAAGGCAAATTGCAAACGACCTACCGTATTCTTCTCATTTTGCGGTTTACAGCATTGCGCAATATAATTTACTGCTGAGAAGCCTTATGGTTTCTATATCGTAACATAGATATAGATGATAGAACTTTATTTAGTAAACACGCTAACCACTGTACGTGTGCGGGTAGCATGATTTTGGTTAGCAATATTTTCGTCGATGTCTGTAGCTTTACTCGTAATTAAGGTGCATATTTTTCGCATTATATCATTGTCTGTTGCAAGAAAACAGAAAAAGTATGATCGAATTACAGACATCAGGGGCCGGTTGTATAAAAACGTAGTTAGCGCTAACTGCAGTTAAAAAGTAGTTAAAAAGCCTTAAAAAATAGTTAACTTTAATCACGTAGTTAAGCCGGTTGTAGTGTAGTTAGCCTTAACTGCAGTTAAAAAGTAGTTAAAGTTAACTATGCTTTAGGGTATAGTTAACTGTCCAAAACGTAGTTAAAAATGGCGTTTGTATAGGAGTGAACAACATTTTTCAGTAAAACAACAATGAAAAGCAACGGTTACCTGAGATTTTCAATCGCTATCTTCCCTGTGAATGTTTGCTGACAATATATAAACTCTTCAAACGCTATCGCTTTGGTGTTTTTACGAAAACAGAACATATTTTTGCACAGGAGGATTTCTCGAAGACGAAGTATGGTCCATTACACCAAGAAACACTGATATATAATTGCCAAACAGCTATACCTTGGTTTAACGTAGGCATCTCAAGGAAAAACTGCATTCTTTTATGATTTTTGTGGCGGCTTTTCCTTGTTTTCTTGTATATTTTTCATTGTTTTTCTAGCGTTTTGAATAAAATTCCCGCCTATTTGCAAAATACGAGTCCACAATCATGTTGAAAATGTGTGTCAGCGGTCGTTATTCGCTGCTTACTTTATGTAATTTTGTGTTTAAACGCCCCACGCACAGTTAACTACGTGATTAGTGAACTATCCGACTAACTACGTTTTGTGCAACGCAGTTAAGTCATGTAGTTAACTAATTACAGTTAAGGATTTAACTACAGTGATTAACGCTAACTACAGTTAGCGCTAACTACGTTTTTATACAACCGGCCCCAGTAAAACAAGATGACACTACTCGTACCCGTACACCGAAACCGGGGTATCTTAACCTCTCTATTAATTACAAAGATATAGTATATTATATATAGTAAGATTACATACAGTAAGAAATATATATATATATATATATATATATATATATAGGTATAAGAATAATAATGCTATTCAAAAATGTGAGTATTCAAAAATGCGAGTAGCGCAATTTTAGTTTCAAAGGACATGATGGAGTTGCTCTCTCTAATTTCGGTTGGTAAAGAATTCCAAATGTGTGCCCCGTCAAACATGAAACTATTTTTTTTCACTGCTAACATACACGATACACCGCAACAATTCGGGAAAATCATGTCCTCAGGAAATACTAAACCATACAAAAACGAATCTATCAACTCATCCCCAGGAGAAGATAAATGATACAATTCCCAAACATCCTATAAATAACAGTTTTCGCATTTTTGCGCGCGCGCGCAGCATCATTTAGACCGATTTACGCAATTTCGTTGCGCAGTTTCCTCATTCCCTCATTTCCGATGTGACCCTGACACGCACGTGATGTGATAATGAGTCGCATATTTACTTAATTCACGGTGGGATCACCGCCAGTGTTCGGATGTTGTGGGATGGAAAAATTGCGCTGACAACAGATATCAATTAGACAAAAATTTATGTACGTTGTCGTGGTTTTGTAAACTAAAAATCGAGCCAATTTTCCTGTGTTATCACAGGAGGAAACCTAATACTGGATAGCCTCTATCAGTTCTAAACTGTTCTTCTTTGATGTCCAGTAAGGATCATCTCTTATTGATCCAGCGTTACTACAGGAGGAAACCTAAACTAAACTAACTTTATTTACACTGGATAGCTCTATTAGTTCTAAACTGTTCTTCCTAGAGGTCCAGTAAGGATCATCTCTTATTGATCCAGTGTCACTACAGGAGGAAACCTAAACTAAACTAACTTTATTTATACTGGATGGCCGTCTATCAGTTCAGTCCAAACTGTTCTCCCTAGAGGTCCAGTAAGAATCATCTCTTATTGATCCAGTGTTACTGCAGAAGGAAACCCAAACTAAACAAACTTTATTTATACTGGATAGCTCTATCAGTTCTAAACTGTTCTTCCTAGAGGACCAGTAAGAATCATCTCTTATTGATCCAGTGTTACTACAGGAGGAAACCTAAACTAAACTAACTTTATTTATACTGGATAGCTCTATCAGTTCTAAACTGTTCTCCCTAGAGGTCCAGTAAGGGTCATCTCTTATTGATCCATGCAGTGTTACTACAGGAGGAAACCTAAACTAAACTAACTTTATTCATACTGGATAGCTCTATCAGTTCTAAACTGTTCTTCCTGCAAGAAGTGCAGTAAGGATCATCTCTTATTGATCCAGTGTTACTACAGGAGGAAACCTGAACTGGACTGTGATTATCACTAGCTTAGCCGGCGGCATAATTTACTTAATTAATTAATCGTGCGTCAATGCATTTTACATCCCATGGTAGTCTACGGTAGACGAATTTTCCAGAATGTCACATCCAAATTAACCCAAACTTGAAAAACAAGGTAGTTAATGGCTAGAAAGCGTGTCATCAATTAAGCTAAAATACAACTGGATTTATAACTGTGTTTAGTATAAAGGGACCAGTTTTAAAATGAAAAAAAATGTTGTAGACGGGCTTGGGAACATATACTAGCTGTTCAGTTGTAGAAAATTCCTTTCATTTTCATTAAATGGATTATAATCACTCCTACTGTTTTGGGCAAATATTGGTAGCGTAAAAAGTCCCCCAGTTCGTTTCAATTGTTTGTTCTGGCAGCGAGCAAGCGTAGGAGTGGAATTTAATGGTATGGAGGTTTTTGTATATTATGCAATAAACAAGAAGGCGTTGAATACTCAGGCGCATAAAATTAGAAAACGATTGAGATAGCAGCATTTTCATACTTTGAGGTTCTTAATACATAAACATCTTTCGAGTTCAGTATAATTACTTCTCAAGCGGACTTGTATTTGAAGGAATGAAGACTGAAATTGAACGTAAAAATTGGATTATGATTATACTGATGGTGTATATACTATATATACACACGGGGGTGATTTGCTTTGTATTTTGGCTCATGATTTTTGTACTTTCGGTTTCGGAACTATGCGGTTGATAAGTGATAACATAAACTTCGGCCTCGATAATACCTCATATGATGCTCAACCTGCAATAATTGTTAATCGCATTCGAAAGTGCTATATTCAGACCCAGTGGACTTCCCATTATAAATTGATTGCACAATCTAGCAACAGAGAAGTCTTAATTAATCAGTTGTTTGCGCAGACCGCTAACATGCAGGAAATCGTTACGTATTTTGAAGTCGACTGTTTGCTGTACAAAGTTAGGACAACATGTGCACTAAAATTGAAGCATGAATTAGCTAAAAACTTGCTGAAACCTCACTAACTAAAAACATAGACCATGTCAGGTTTACACTGTACCGCGCGGGGATACAGCTTTCCGTAGCGACGTGAAAAACCCCCCGTACCTTTCAGGAACGCTATTTTTAGAGGAATTATTGGCAAATTGCTGACGAAGAGATGTTGTTTCGTTTAGCTTCTGAAAGTTGTACATTCCGTATCGGATAAGTAGTTCGCGCCGCTACGGAAAGCCATCCGTTATTTACTTATATATAGACTATAGTGGAAACGTAGTCTTAACTGATTATATTACTAGCTGTATGGATTGGTAATATATATACCGGTGTATATAGGAATGTCCAGTGCCGTAGCAAGCTCGATAATTGGGGGGGGCTGATATTCATATATTCGTGTTCACAGACCACAAAAACAATCGATTTCAAAAGAAATTAACAACGCAGAACACGAATATATGAATATCAGCCCCCCCCCCCAATTATCGAGCTTGCTACGGCACTGGACATTCCTATATACACCGGTATATATATTACCATACAGCTAGTAATATAATCAGTTAAGATAACCGTCCTCTAGGTATAGGCCGAATTAAGAACATGTATACGAATAGAATTACGGTTTAGTTCAGTTAGGAGTTTATGCTGAGACTCGGTTTAGTTTTAATAGTTTAGAAGCATGCAGTCACTGACGAAGTCTAAAAGTAGTCATATATTCATTCGTCTGTTTTCGCTCAAAAGCTGGCTTGTATTTAGCAATATTTACTTTTCTGACATATCGACGTTGCATAATAAGTATTTTGAAACCTTTTTGTTTGGAAAGGCTAACAAGACGCCGTCTATAAATACCCATTTACGGACGCGGGACTGAGTCGCCGCGGAGAGTTCACAGAGAGTCATGTTTAGTCATTGATGACCGTTTGAGTGCATGTCACATTTCGTCAGCTTTTTTTCTAGAGCCAGTCCCGAGTTTGCCGTATTAAAAGACCAATTAAGATTGACGTTTATATATATACGATTGCTCGATAGACCGCTTGCGGCAAAGTGCCAAAGTCAAATCGCATTTGAAGGTATATGTTGTAACAGGTTTTCAACAGCCATGAGGAGGTTTTAACTGATATATATATGAAAACATTTCTCAATTCTGACTGGCCAGTGAAGAGAGTGCAATTTTTTTCGAAATACGGTGCCAAAAAATGAAATACAGTTATACAGTGCAAATTTCATTGAGTAATTAATTAGGCTTTCTGATTGGCATGACAAAGATCGGATAGCCATGACAAGTACAGCAATTTGCAGCAGAAATAATGCAAAAAGCAAACATTTAAGCCCCGTTTACACTACGCTCAATTTTTGGTACGGCACGGATAAAATTGGTACCCGTACCACTTTTTTGGTTCTTGGACTACCTGTTTAGCTAAGCCCCGTTTACACTACGCTCAATTTTTGGTACCGTACCACTTTTTGGTTCTTGGACTACCTAAATACGAGCCTAAAATAGGTAGTCCAAGAATCAAAAAAGTGGTACGGGTACCAATTTTATCCGTGTCGTACCAAAAATTGAGCGTAATGTGAAACGGGGCATTAGCCATTTTACGAGTTTTTATTTAGTAGCGACAAAAATGGCCGACGTTGTTTTGTAAAGAAAAATGGCTGGCGTTAATTTTTTCATGTATATTATTAATAAATATAATAGTATGGTTTCGAGTACCCTGGGTGCCAGAGGTTCTTCTACGCTCGTAGGGGGATAATGAGGGATTCGAGTGCAATTTGAAAAAAACATACACTCGTGAGTTTTTCAAAGACTTCAAATGGACCATTTGCATTATAGACTAAATTTTGATCTAGACAAAAATTTCATCACAGCTTGAAAGAGCATCACAAAATTAGTAATATTCCAAAGTTTCGTTGCGAAATGTTGTAAAATGCGGATAATATAGCCATGCGAAGTTTGCCGTTTTTCAGTCATTTTGTATTACGCACGGGAAATTGACAGCTCAATCGGGTGTTGGGGCATCAATTTTCCCGTTTGTAATACAAAATGACTGAAAATTGCAAATTTCGCAAGGCTATATTATCCGCATTTTACAACATTTTGCAACGAAACTTTGGAATATTACTAATTTTGTGATGCTCTTTCAAGCTGTGATGAAATTTTTCCTAGATCAAAATTTAGTCTATAATGCAAATGGTCCATTGCGGACTTGTGTAATTTTGATCGTCTTTGAAAAACTCACTCCCGCCATGTATTTTTCCAAATTGGCACTACTCGAAACCATACTTTTATACAAATCATGCTTCAGTTTAAAATTTGAATGCTCAAATTGTAAATAATAAAGTCCTGAATCTTTGCAAGAAGCTCACATATAGGGAAGTTAATTAGAATCAGTATACAAATCACTGCATGGGCTATGCATTAAATAAACCAAACATATTACCATAAATGGAATAAGATATAGGGGGGACATCCCAGTTGGAAATGAAACCATAGGTGTCACATATTCTACCAAGACTACAGTCTACCGGGGTTTCTAAAAGTGCTACATCAAATTTATACCTTTTATAGAGTGCTTTTATCGCTTGGAAATTTAACAGAATCCTCGATAACATTAAAAAAATATTAGGGAGGAAGGCCACAAAGGGTGGTTTTTATAGCAGTAGAATTTCATATCGTGACAAGAGCATTGCAGAAAACGTGGCCCAAGTCTGAGAGTGTTAATTTTCTCAGTTGTAACACAGCACGTATGAAAGGCATTGAAATAGACACAACCCGTTGTGCGTTTTTTTTAGAAGACCTTTCACCTTCGAGAAAGTGGACTAGACGAAGATTTTCAATTTTACACACATACTTTTATGCGATAACATACAAGGGGCGCCCTTTGAGAGAACAGTTCATTAATAAGAGATGACGCTTACTGGACCTCTAGGGAGAACGGTTTAAAACTGATAGAACTATCCAGTATAAATAAAGTAAGTTTAGTTTAGGTTTCCTTCTGTAGTAACACTGGATCAATAAGAGATGATCCTTACTGGACGTCTAGGAAGAACAGTTTAGAACTGATAGATCTAGTATAAATAAAGTTAGTTTAGGTTTCCTCCTGTAGCAACACTGGATCAATAAGGCATGATCCTTACTGGACCTCTAGGAAGAACAGTTTAGAATTGATAGAGCTATCCAGTATAATAAAGTTGGTTTAGTTTAGGTTTCCTCCTGTATGGATCAATCCTTTATTGGACCTCTAGGGAGAACAGTTTAAAACTGATAGAGCTATTCATGCAGTATAAATAAATTTATAGTTTAAGGAAATAAACTGTTGACAGTTCACAGTTTGTACAGTAAATCAATACCACATTCCATTCTTGTTAATATCAACTTCGCTAATTAAACAGTAAATCAAGCAGAGCAATACAAACAAACAGAGACTCGGCTATTTTCAAATATTTTTAATTGGAATATGAGAACGGAAATTCATACAAATTTTATTGCATATTTACAAACGAATATTTTATAGAACTTAACTCTTAATATAGAAATTCATATAATCTTATATAATTTACACTCTGGGGCTATTTACAATATTGTTCGAGGCAGCACTTGCCGAGTTAACGACGCGGCAAGCTTTGATCTATTTGCAGGGATAATAAGTTATTTGGGCGTATCTAATAAATTACTAAAGTTGTATTAAATGTCAGCGGAAAACTAAACAAACTCTAAAGTGAGACATCAATCAGTGAATTTTCTAATTAAAAATAGTTTAGTTCAATGATTTCTGTCCATTTTATGAGACCCGAGTAAGAAATTCACTATTTTTCATGTAGTAAAGTTCGAAGAACGATTGCAAAGTTCCAGAGAACGATTTCAATGTTCGAAAGAACAGGTTGAAAGTTCTAATGAATAATTTCAATGTTCCAAACAGCAACTTTTCTTCATTAGAACAATTTAAATCTTCATAAGAACGTTTTCGGTGTTCGAAAGAACCATTTCAATGTTCGACGAATATCGCGAAGCTCGGAAAGACGATTTCGCGACCCCAAACTTCAAATTCACGTCAGGCCATTCAGAACGCGCTGATTTCCATTTCCAAACTGCTGGTCGAAGACAGACTGCTGGACGCGGAACTCGGCGTTGCGGGAATATTCAAACGTCGTTCGAACTCGAGCAGTTGGCCCATGAAACTAAAGTTAGGCGAGATGTCGGATTTTCGGCGTTTCACGAGGTCGTAGGCATCGTTTAAACTGAGATGCTCGTGTTCCATGAGGTATGCTGTGGTGACAGTCACAGAACGGGAGATACCAGCGAGACAGTGCACCAAAACCGCTTTACCATCAAGTCTGGCTTCATCTGAAGAATAAGAGATAATACATTCCGGTTAATGATGTTTCAATACAAACGAACAATTTATTTAGTCATTAGATATTCGGGAACGTTTTAATTACTTTATTTTTCAATAGAATGAGAAAATGAGATTGAAAACTGCAAGGTAAACGAAATTTTAACAGTCACTGTTTAGAAATAGCTAACATATAATTACATACATCTGCCTTGATATCAACGAGTGTGTATCACTGGCATAAAATCAAAACTCTTAAGAGTCAGGCAACAACCAGAGGGCAACAACATTAGAAACTACTTTAATAATAGGCAGACAGATTTTGTATTGTGCAAGAAAAAAATGGATTTGTTTCTATATAAACAACGATTTTGGGAAAATGATCCGAATACAAACAGCTAATCTCTTGTTAGATTAAAAACATTTAAAAATACCAAACTAAACTGTTTAAGAAAAGAGGGAGAAAAATTACCATTTATAGAAGAATTAGAATCGACTATATGCACTGCCAATAAACTATAATAACGTTTCCTTCCTTCGGTTAATAGGAATTGAAAGCCAATACCAAAATGCTAATCTTTTCATTCACATTTCCGTCAACAACTCGTCAACTCCTACGCTCTTTTAAAAAATTTTAAATACGAACAAAAAACACTCGACGATTGTATACGCGTATTATTTTACAAGCTGTGTATTTTACAAGCGCATATTAATAGTCTCGAAAACGGCCTTCGCAATTTTAGATAAAATCGCCTCTCCCAGATTGATTTTTGCCCGCAGCCAAAAAAACTCCAAAGGTTAATGAAGGGTCTCTCGCGTTTCCTGTGCAGACTCCCGTTTCGCGAATAAATTTTGGTTGTTTTGTTTCAAATAAACGTTCGTGTTTTATCAATCGCGATTAGGTGTAAAGTTGTTTGAATTGACAAATAGGTACAAGTTTTTCGATTAGTTACGCTTTTGATGATCCGTAATTCAAAACTTCAAAATCGATCTTGAATTATTTGGACGAATTCCAATAAAAGGTTAACCGCAAATGTGGCAAAACCGAGTCTCGCGCGAATATCCAACACGTGTTTCGAATTCAAATTAGATTCGAAATTCAGTTAGAATACGAATTAGAATGATATACAATTCTAAAAGATAAATCATAGCTTATTCTAATTTGATTTAGAACATTTTATGCAATTCCGAAGAACTTTTTGAGATGTTCTAATTCGAATTCGAATGTTTTATGAGTTCCGAAGAACATTTAAACATGTTCTAATTCGAATTCGAACGGTTTTGTTATTCTAAAGAACAATTCTAATTCGTTCTAATTACGATTCAAATTACGATTCTATATTTAAAGCGATTTAAACAGCGACGAATACTCACCAATAAATTTGAAAGCCTCTTGAAAGTGATCGGCCAAGTTCGTCTGCCAGTTGTCTTGCACTCTGAGATTCATGTAGGTAAACCGCGGGTCATTTTCGAACTTGTTTGGGATATCATTGGTCACGTTTAAAATATAAGTAATGTTTCTGTCTAAAAGTTCTCTCAAATCGGAGGCATCTCTTGCGTTGCCGAGGTATAAGTTGGGTAAAATTTCAACGGCGCCTTTCCTGACTTTCGACTCGTTGAACGGACTACTCGGGGCACAGGTTTTCAGAGGACTTGTGTCGTCGTTCGAAATACGTAGATCCGATAGGCGAATGTAAGACGGTCCGCTCTGGTCTGCTTCTTCGGATTCGCAGAGATTAGGATAGTCGCTTTTGAACGTCGTGAAACCGCCTAAAATATACAACATACAAGCGTCAAGCAGTGTCGACTACAAAAGTATAAAAAGTTTGCAACTCCCTTTGGTATAAAACCAAGTTAATTAACTTACATCTGTACATTAAACATGCATCTGGTATCTCTACGGTTTGAAGCGACCTTATACAAATATTGTCATGGTAAATATTGCCTCTCACTACCTACGCCTCGAGGGCTAAATTTACAGTTCTAAATTTAATACAGCCACTTGTTTAGAAAATCGAATTTAGAAAAACCACATTTATGAAAATCGATTTATTATACAGTGCTTAAAAATTGCGAAAAAGCTAAAAGGGATTCTCACGAGATTAAACTTTTATGGCTAAAACTAAATGGTACATTGGAATTTGTAATGTATTTGGTTGTAACAGAATAGTCGTAAAATATTCGGCTAAATATGTTAGGGTAGATTAAATTTTTATCAGAATATTCGTATAGTATAAAGCGATATATAAAAGCTTTTGGTTACCTTTTAAGTAAAATATATTGTCTAGGCCTTCCGCTGCGAGCCGTTGCATAATAAGTTCCAAAGCCGTGTTTGTGAGGTTGTCTGTCGAGCCATCATAGATTACAATTTTATCCATGAGATCGCGTTTTGCGAAGCGTCGTTTTCCATCCTCGGTGTTAATCATGTTCGCGAAATTCACCGAAGAGCCTTTCTTCAGTCTTCGGAGCATCAGCGAGGGTACAGCCAGGTTAATGGCGGTAGGAACGTGAGATTGTGAGTATTCGTTGTACGGGCGACAATCCAGTAAGAGCACCGTCGATGAGTTGTTAAGAATTTGCGTGTAAAGCCAGTCCGATGTAGTGGACATGTTGTTAAATTGAGAACTCAGTGAAGGCATTTGTATCCTCGAGAAGTAACTCGTGTTTCTTGAAATATCTCTTCTTGAAATAGCGCGTCTTGTATGCTTCACTGTCAGAATGCGTATGGTTAATCCTAGCTCACAGCGATTCCTCTTCATCGCAAATTCTGATTGACAACTCATTTCCGCACTTCGAAACTAATCAAGCCGCGAGCCAATGGGAGAGCCAGAAATAATCTCGACCATACCCGTGGCTGTTGCCACTCGTCAGGTTTCCTTGACGACGGGGAGCAATCGTTTTGCCAAATATAACTTTGATAATTTCTGTCTGTCATATCCGGCGGCTTTGATAAACCACTTTTCCGCATGAATTCGAGTAAACGCTAACTCATTCATATGATCAAAGCGATCAACCAAATAGATGTTAAACTACGAGGAAGGTGAATTTTGCCCAAACAAAGCCTTAACGTCCTAAAAAGCTTGATTTTTGATCGTAATTTAAGGGGACGGCCCTTAGGTGTGTTGAATACGTCATGTCGTTGTGGGCGGAGCCGGACGAATCGTCCTTGAAATGAGTTGAAGTATTCAGAAGGAATTTTCGAAGCATCATATAGATTCCTGGGCGAAATTTTTACATTTTTAAACCGCCAACTCCCGAAAGAAGGCTTCTGAAGTTGTTTTGTGAGTCCTACTGGGATTATTACTCAAGATTTAAATTTAGGTGTCTTTCTATAAGTCCCCAAGGGCATAACCATGGGTGGGATTAGCCAATAAAATAGCTTCGAATTCGAACGATAGTAGCAAATTAGAATCAGAAATTAAGTAGGATTGTAAATTAAGTAGAATTGTTCTAATGGGGCTCTCATTAATTCTGAAGGCTAAATGGTGTGTCTTTCGCGTTCCCAATTCCCATCTGAGTTTGTTTACGAATGAAGCCTCGAGTTAAGCTTAGATTTCGTAATTTATTCAGCGCCAACTGTCTAGGGCGGAAGCAAGAGGTTAAGGGGGTCAATCCTAAATATATTGCCTCACGCTGATCATTAGATTTTCAAAGACTTGTTGCTAAACAAAGATCAGAAAAGTGGTCTTAAATTGCTTTAGTTCTATTAGCCAGCGCGACCAAATCAAGATTTAAAATATACTTCGAACCGTGATGAGGGCAGACGAATCTTCACCGATTATGAAATACATCGAAAGACTTTATTATACGGATTTATACATTATATGTGAAATGTATTCGAGTCGGTTTTAACTTAACCTGAAGTTCAGGCCCTTATTTGAAATAGGGCCTATTCAAATTAGGGCCCGAACTTCAGATTAGTTTTAACTGAGAGATATCACACCGTATTAAGTATAATCCCATTTGGTCCACGGTGAATTTGTCCGGATTGTATTTTGCGGTTTATCATGTGTGCTACGGTATGCAAATCAGTCTGATTGTAGCGATATAATCTTCATTTTAAGTGGACACACCAACGACGTCTAGCTCAATGTAGTTCCATTCGAGGTTTTGCCAGGGTTTGGTTAAGGAAAAGGCGAAGGGTGGCATGTCCTAGGTGCGCCCGATAGGAGAAATCCGTTAAAAACCTTGTATCATGCGAGGAAATACGGTCAATGCATTCGCAGCACCATGCTGGCTTCCCCGATGTGGTTTTTCAATGCAGTTCAAAAGGTTTACTGTTTTGTAAATTATTCAAGGGAAGCGTTTATGCGACACCCTGGATCTTATTTGTGTCCAAAACACGACAGCAAAATACAGATATCGTTGTTTAGACGTATATTTAAAAAGCTTAGGGCGTGTTCTTAGCGTAGATAAAGTGATTTCGATAAACTTCTCGAAGTGGGTAATTGTGCTCAAATCGATTCACTTCCCAAATATCGCTAATGAATCTTGCAGTGATTTTCGCAAGACTTACAAAAGTACTATTTAACCTATTAACGTATATATGGCTGTGGGATTCATTTCGATTCTATCATATATTGCCAAATAACTTCTGATTGTCTGGTCGAATTTGATAAACTAAACACTCAAGTGTTCCAAAATTGCAAGCCCTATAATCACACGAACCTATTTTTGAGCCGGTACCGATTTTGGCAACCTCGCAAGCCAGGGCGAGGTTGAGATTTTGGCTGCTATCCCTGTGTGGGGTTCCTAATGATATATAGTGTATGTATTCAAATGTTCCTAAAAAATTTAGGACATATACAATAGTGTTTGCCATATAAAGCCAAAGGGGCCGGCTTTCTATAGAACGAATTAGCAATCTTATTGTTCTAAAAAGACAAAAGCCAAGTTTGTGAAAAAGATAAATTATAGCGTTCAAGCTTGACGATTTTAACTAGTTTGTTTGCTTTTCAAAAAGCGGAACATTTTCTGACACTAAATTTGCACCCAACTTCGACCGGTAAAGCTACAATGACAATGTTTAAAAATTTATATTTTTCAATTTTTGTAGCAATTATATATTATATATTATATATATATTCTACCTTCCAAAATGACTTTAATTTTACGAGTGTAACATTAAATATGGAAAATTGCTTAAAATCTGGCATGCACTTCGACAAAACATTTCCCACAAACGTGACAATTTTCTGTAAACAAAACAAACACGAATTACAAAACAAACCTGACACCCGTTTAGCGTTCAACCTTGAACACAAATGGTATATTGATTTCTCAAATAAATTGAACAGCTGTCAGTGGTCAAGTTGTATATGGACTATAGTTTTATAAAAATGAACGCACGTCAGTGCAAATATATTTGTTACTAGTAGTACAACAATATTTTGTGATATCACTGATGACGTCATAATTATTCAAGAACAAAAAACCCGCGAGAAAGGGCTCATGGGATTTCCTTATAGTATAGCCACAGGGCGAGCTGCGAGACATTTCAACAATATCAACTACATATAGGTGATGATTTTATCACATTTGTATAAGTACTTGTGATAAGCTCTCAACAAGCTGATTTCTGTAACAAAATCCTTTTTATATATAAACTATTTTAATTCAAGGAAAAATGTATTATTAAAACATGTCTAACTTTAGACATGAAAAAACTCAAAAAGAGGAAAGCGACAAATATCTTGCTATTCCTGTCATTTTAAAGTAGAAAACATATATTGTTCATGTACTTAACATAACTTTACAGCTATTCAAAATTCTTTTTGTTAGTCAATTCCTGTTTTATCTATAATATTTTTTAAACCAGTTCACAAAAAGGAAATTATCAAATATCTATTTGATGCTGTTGTAAGCATATTTCAATGAAGGAAGTGCCTTTAATGCTCTTTTTGTTGTTAATGTCATAATGTTTATACATTATATTTTGACAATATATAGTGTTTTTAAACTAGTCTGTTTAGTATTTTTATTGAATATATATAGCTATGTATCCGGTGTATTGAGTAATATATTTGTCTTTTTAATGCTTTTTTCATTCAGCGTTGCCTGTAAATGATTTATCTATTAAATTTAAGTAAGATTAATAACTAAATAAGGCTTATATAAGAATCGACAAATCCACAATAAAGCAGGTAGACAAGTATTTAAAAATATCTGACTATATATATATATATATATATATCAGATTAAAATTTGTTCTTAGCTTTCACACTTGACATAAAGCATAAAGACACTCTTAAAGTTAACGAAAATAAAAGCGACGAGGAAACGGACAGTTTAAAATGTTCAAGGCGTGAATAAACTCACAATTAACCAAAACATTTAAACCGCAATAAAGCCTTAAAGGCCGATGAGGAAGCCGTGGAGAGCCTTAAAAATGTCGAAGGAATAAAAAGATTAAAGAAACCTCAGAATTAAGCAAACCATTTAACCAAAATAAAGGCGATAAGGAAACTGGTAGTTTAAAAATGTTGCCATTTTTATTGACTTTTATGGAGTCGTGGTGGGAACCTCTGTCTCTGAAAGGAGCCCTTTGAGTTTCTCTTCAATTTCCAGAGCTTCAAATAGAAAACAAGTATCTACGTAGATAATGCACAGTGTGATGCCATTTACGGGCAGTTAGTTCGTTAAACGATCAATAATAGATGAAATTAAATGTCGCCGATTTCTAAAGAGAGCTCTATGAGTTTCCGTGACATTGTTTAATAGCTATAAGACGTCTGGATATAGTGCCAGATTTGAATAAACGGTGGCTGGATTCTGTTCCTATATTGCGTACAGAGAAACGAAACTGACGTCATTATTTTATACTGGATAGTTCTAGCAGTTCTAAACTGTTCTCCCTAGAGGTCCAGTAAGGATCATCTCTTATTGATCCAGTGTTACTACAGGAGGAAATCTAAACTAACTTTTACTGGACTTATACTGCATGGATTGGATATCTAGCTCTATCATGCAGTAATTCACTGGATCAATAAGAGATGACGCAAAGATTCTTACTGGATCTCTAAGGAGAACAGTTTAGAACTGATAGAGCTATCCAGTATAGATTAAATTAGTTTAGTTTAGGTTTCCTCCTGTAGTAAAACTAGATCAATAAGAGATAGCCCTTACTGGACCTCTATAGGAAGAACAGTTTAGAACTGATAGAGCTATCCAGTATAAATAAAGTTAGTTTAGTTTAGGTTTCCTCATGTAGTAACACTGGATCAATAAGAGATGATCGTTACTGGACCTCTAGGAAGAACAGTTTAGAACTGATAGAGCTATCCAGGATAAATAAAGTTAGTTTAGTTTAGGTTTCCTCCTGTAGTAACACTGGATCAATAAGAGATGATCCTTACTGGATCTCTAGGGAGAACAGTTTAGAACTGATAGAGCTATCCAGGATAAATAAAGTTAGTTTAATTTAGGTTTCCTCCTCGTGTAGTAACACTGGATCAATAGAAAAGAACATTACTAGTTTAGAACTGATAAAGGTATATCTAGTATAATGCAGCATAAGACCTGAAGATATAATCGTGAAACGTGTCATGAATTTTGTGGGACAATTGCAAACCGGATGCCTCCCTCTACTACCAGCTTGCTTCAAGGAGCTGTGAGTGGGCTATCGTCTTGCTTATTCAAGAATATACAAGATGCGTTAAATGGCTACCATTTTTAGGATAATTATTACATGACACCCGCGCATACGACAATGTTTAATGGCAAGAAATGCGTCATGAATACAAATTGGATCTAAAATAAAAGAAAGCCATTTTGGCTTTGAAATTTATGGAATGTACTAATGGTGTTTAAATCCATATTAAGTCACGTTATACCATGAGTTTGCTAAAAGATATTGTCTATATTATTTTTTAAGATATTGTCTATATTAATTTTTAAGATATTGTCCATATTGATTTTTTATATGCAAGCAGAACAGGGAGAAGCATTTTTGTCTGATTAAATGAAAGTTATTTAATTAATTTGTTTATAGTGGAAAACTCCAAGTTTATTTATTTGATATGAAAAGAGTTTATTTGTTTACAATGAAAGCCCTTTTCTCAAAAGAATAGTTTAGTATGTATGGTTTATATGATTCAAGCTTTTTATCACTACACGAGTTTATTATTTCTCATTTAAGTTCCGTACAGGCTCCTTGTCAATTTTTCCTTGACAAGTTTTATTTATGTGTATACGGCAAAAAATGTCAATTTTTTCTTGCCAATGAGTCTTTTTCCAAAGCTAGTCTTGCCAGCTTTTTGGACAGGGAAAATTTTTTCGTGTCTACGGCCGCCAAGGAAAACTTGTACAAGAAATACTTCTATGGTTTTGGCAAACAAAAGCTGGCCTTGACGTGAGATAAATGCTTAACAACATTCCGCACGTACACACGAACAACAAAACTTGTCACTGAGAATTGAAAAACTTGAAAAATATGTCTGGCCACGGTGGGAATCGAACCTACGACCTTTGGAATACTAGCCCAATGCTCTGCCAACTGAGCTACGCGGTCAGAGTAGGTGATGTTTCAGAACTGAGTCTAGTTCCTTCGATATCAATGCAATCTATATAGTAATCATGTATATCACATGCTCGAACCGACCTGACCGCGTAGCTCAGTTGGCAGAGCATTGGGCTAGCATTCCAAAGGTCGTAGGTTCGAACTATCCCACCGTGGCCAGGCATATTTTTCAAGCCTGCCCGGTGTGGATGCACACTCAGAGTAACATCACACAAACATCTTATTCACCTGAGTACATTACACCAACACAAAAAGAAATCAATTGAAAAACCTGTTGACCGTACACACGAGAAGGTAAATTTATCAACGAAATCTTGCTCGGGGCTTTGCCTAGCAATGCGTCTATACATAAACACATAACTTCACAGGTGAATTGAGGTGGCTTAGCACCCCCCCCCCCCCCTTGTTGAAATTTCGTTTCCGAGTTCACGGGCCATGGGGGAGGGGGTGGGGCTGAAGCCATTGAATCAAATTTAATACTGGCACAGTCCATTCTCTGAGCATTATCAACAATCGTTTATCATTCCTACTAAAGGAAACTAGGAAAAAACCTCAAGTGTCTAAGAGCTTCAAGAACGTCACTTGGAAAACAAAGAAACATGACAAGAATATATCGTTGCATTCTCGTGTGATGCGGAAAAGGCGGGAAAATGGCGGAAGTCACGCGCCAGCACGCGTTGCCATGGATATCTTTTTCAGGTAGTTCAGACACAAACCACGACAGCTTATTGTAGAATACTACCTACACTGGACCACCGCGTTTGAGATATATTTTTCAGGTAGTTCAGACACAAACCACGGCAGCTTATTGAAGAATACTACCTACACTGGACCACCACGTTTGAGATATCCTTTTCAGGTAGTTCAGACACAAACCACGACAGCTTATTGTAGAATACTACCAACTGAAAAAGATATCTCAAACGTGGTGGTCCAGTGTTAGTTCAGATACAAACCACGATAGCTTATTGTGGAATACTAGCTACACTGGACCACCACGTTTGAAATATCTTCTCAGGTAGTTCAGACACAAACCTCAGCACTGCGTTCGAGAATATTCCCAGCATGCAACCAGACAAAAGTCGGAAAGAATCATTTATATTTCCTGAAAATTTCAAGGGCAAAAATACTAAATATTTCCGAAGACACTTGACACAAAGCCCAAGGTTAGAAAGCGAAAAACAAGCACTTTTGTGTGCAACAAAGTTTGAAATAATATCACTTAACGATCGTTCATATCGTCACGAAACGAAAAAATCTAGTTTAGTCTTTCTAAATGTAAGCAATTTTTGATGGCAAAAAAGCCTTTAGTTTTATGAACGAAGTATCTTGATTTCAAATATGAACATAGCATTTGAAATAGAAATATATACATTCATGAAATGTAATTTTCGAAGATATAAAATTTTAATGCTAATGCAAAGATCTTTATTGCAGTCAATTCTCTATAAAGCCTCACTGAAACAATCTCTCAAAAAAAGCCCCCGCTGGAAACGCCCCCTCTCTAATAAGCCTGATAAGTTCCCCTCTCTCATAAACCCTCCTTTAATAGCCCCCCTCTAATAAACCCTCTCTAATAAGCCCCCTCTCCAATAAGCCCCTCTTTAATAAGGCCCCTCTCTAATAAGCCCAATGTCTAATAGCCCACTCTCTAACAAGATCTATCTAATAAGCCGTCCTTCTAAATAAGCCCTCTCTCAAACAAGCCCCCCTCTCCAATACGCACCCTTCCAAATAAGCCTTCTCTTATGAGCCCTCTTCACAAATACGCCTACCTCTCAAATAAAGGAAGAAATTTATCAAGCCCCCTCTATATCAAGCCTCCCAATTCAGAACAATGTTTTGATAACAGTTGTAACAAGCTTGTTGATACTATCAGACTTGCAGCAAGATTGTTCCAACAAGTCCGATACAGTCATGATATAACAATATTGTACAAGTTGTTTAAACAGCTTGTAACAAGCTTGTTGATATTACCAGACTTGTAGCAAGGTTGTTCCAACAAGTCCGATACAGTCATGATATAACAATATTGGATACAAGTTGTTTAACAGCTTGTAACAAGCTTGTTGATATTATCAGACTTGTAGCAAGGTTGTTCCAACAAGTCCGATACAGTCATGATATAACAATATTGTTACAACCTTGTGTCGTCAACCTTGTAACATTCTTGTTATATCATGACTGTATCAGACTTGTTAGAACAACCTTGTAACAAGTCTGATAATGTCATCAAGCTTGTTACAAGTTGTTAACAGCTTGTAACAACCTTGTTGATATTATCAGACTTGTTGCAAGGTTGTTCCAACAAGTTCGATACAGTCATGATATAACAATATTGTTACAACCTTGTGTCGTCAACCTTGTAACATTCTTGTTATATCATGACTGTATCAGACTTCTTACAACAACCTTGTAACAAGTCTGATAATGCCATCAAGCTTGTTGTTGCAAGCCGTTAACAGCTTGTTCCAAACTTGTTACAACAACTGGGAACAAGCAGTGCGAACACAACTTGTCGACAGCTTGTGAACAGATTTGTAACAACTTGTTCGCAGACCTGTAACAACTTGTGCATTTTAACAACTGTCCAGCCCTAATTTTAGATCAGTGGCTGGGATCATGTCATTTTAAAAACATGGGATCAATATGTTTATATTAGTTCAGTGTTGTGATGCATGATTATTGAAGTGCATTTTTTACACAGGATTTCCTAAGTATCTTTCCTCACTTATAATTGAAACGACAATATTCAAAAACAACAATCTGTGAGACAAACTGATTTCATACACGTGTAAAATTTCACAGCTTGTTCCTGGTTGTCGACAAGTCTGGAACAAGCTGTTATCATCTTGTAACAAGGTCGACGAGGCCAAACAGACTCACAACAAGTTGTTTCAACAAGTCTGATATCGTCTGCACGTAACAAGTTGATGACAACAAGCTCGTAGCAACTTGTTACGAACAGCCTGTATTAGTCTTGTTGGAACAACTTGTAGCAAGTCTGTTGCCGTCATCAACCTTGTAACAAGATGATAACAATTAAACGTGTTCCAGACTTGTCACAACAACTGGGAACAAGCAGTGCGAACACATCGTGATATCGGCTTCACAACAACCTTGTCACAACTTGTTTGTAGATCTTTCATAACTTGTGCATTTTTACCTGTGTATATATGAGACAAACTGGTTTCATATATACAATATAAAAACGCTATATTTCATTCCCGCCGAAAATCAATGAACATATATGCTTGAGAATTCTAGACATTCCTGAAATATATACTCTTGAAATCTAAAATTTACGTCTGAATTGAATGCAAATCTGAAAGAATTTATATATGACCTAGCATTAATATATCTGTCTATATGTATTTAATTAAATTTTATCCTCAGTTAATCTGGATTCTGACGAACTGCTTTATAGAAATATTTCTAACCAATAATTTTTTATCATCTATTCGGGAAAATATATTGTTGCATTTTACTGCATATAACTTCACCAAATAAGAAGAAAATATTGTTTTACTTCCTACAAAAGTCCCGAAAAGACCGATCATGTCCGGACTTTCGAAAGTCCAAAAATTCCGTACATTTCACGCCCCTTGATTTTGGGAGAAAGTTTTGCTGAACAAATTTTGAGCAGAAATTATTGAATGTCGACTATTCCATTAATGTCGTTTATACCGAGGGTGCTTGTCCACTAATAATAGCAATAGATCAGTATGATATATACAGCACATGCGCTACATTTCTATATTCAAGTATTTCCTAAGTATCATTTCCGCAATTATATACTGCAACAACTATATCGAAAACAACAACCCGTGTACTACAAATTGATTTCACACGGCAAGTAGTTTTACTATAGCATGCTTGCAAAGGCTTTGAAACGAGGAGCAAGAATTAAACGCGAAGACAAAAGAGCCTCTCGGGTCAAATCGATTGCGAATCTCAGTTCCATACTTGATTAGGTTTACAAGCTGAACCTCGCATGTGATTGGCTATTTGTAAATACATGTCAAACCGGTTTTGGGAATAAACATGTACAATAATAGCTGATGTACCTTTCCCAAAGATATTACTATATTTGATGATTGTGATGTTACTCTGAGTGTATATCCACACCGGGCAAGGTTGAAAAATATGCCTGGCCACGGTGGGAATCGAACCTACGACCTTTGGAATCGATATAGGTTCGATCACCCAACGTGGCCAGGCATATTTTTCAAGCTTGCCCGGTGTGGATATACACTCAGAGTAACATCACAAGCATCATATTCACAGTGAGTACATTACACCAACACAGAAAAAAAAACATGATTACTATATTTGCAGGCCATAGGAGACTATTAAGGAGGGTAGCTATATTGTTTTAGAATTTAAACGTTACAATTAAATACAACATACAAATATAAATTTAAGTTATGGATATACTAATTATTCAAGTTATGTTATACTGATTATTCTCGGCTAGAATGGTTTTGAGATATGTCTTAGAAGTCTATTTTAAATCATTAAAACAACCGCTTTGTGCATCAGGATTATGTTTAACTAGTGCTCTTTAAAATTTTAAATCAGTTCTGCTCTTTTTAACACTTAGTCCAAGATTGGACTATATAGTGCTTTTAGCTGATTTTCTAACACCCCCCCCCCCCCTTTTCAATTTCGAAAGGCTATTATCTTTTTAAAAGAAATGCATAACGTGAGGCTAAAACCGAAACTGTCTGATGCAGAACTCTAATGTATGATATTTGAATCAATTCCTATAAGATTAATAATAGGGCAAACCCAAACAATGGCTGCCATATATTTGTTTTAGAAGGGATTGATGGCAAACAGACCAGTATAGTTACTGTATTATTTATGAGGATTTTGTGTCATCTATACCTCGATATACGAAAGTTTAATTTCCTTGATACAATACAGAAATATCCGACCATACTTAAATATATCAATTATAATTTATACTCTTTGATTCATTATGAATTATTTCTTTTGACACTGTTTCATTCAATGATATATAAACTACTTAATACCCACGAGCACTTATGAAATCTCAAATGAAAACAAAAAAGTGCTTCCTAGACGTATTTACGTAAAAAAATAATCATGATATTAAACTCGTTCTTAAAACAGGTGCGAAATATTGATCAAACACAAAGTAATCATCTTGTATGACGTTTTGTATATAAGTGGATATATTGTATAATCTCTAATCTTTATTTTCAGAATTTTTTTCACGTATATTTTATGCAATCGTGTTTGGATTGAAATCCGAGACTTATCCGTACACGTGAAGCTATATATTGAGGCGTATAACATGGCGCATCGCCCACAAAACATTTCCGAGACAAACCCCGTCAATGTTAATTTGTCCTGTGACGCTCAATAATCTTATATAGATTTGCTTTCATGAATGTTTCCGCGGGTTATGTTTTACATGCTTAATAAGATACGTGTGAAAATAAATTCTTTACAGGCTTAATTAAAAAGCTATATAATAAACTATTCACATGAATTTTAAGTTGTCCTTTTTACTGAATTTGAATTCTATATAGGCGGTTCAGGTTTCATTTTCTAAGCATGAGAAAATAATGTTAATTATTTTCATTCAGTGTAGTGCTCCGTACAATTCTTGATACAATTAAATAAATTATAGTGTATTACTGTCAAAGTAAACTAATTACGGAAACCACTGAGTATTTTGATAAAATACAAAACAATAGATACTCCGAAAATTGAAAGCATTTTGAAAAATTTATTTCGACGTTTCGACTAAACTATAGTCATCATTAGGAAATGAATGATGATGATATTACATATGTACAAGTATATATAGTGAAGTAACAAGATACGATTAGTTAAATATTAATAGATCTTTAGAGGCTTTAGTCCCTAAACCATGGAACTAAAGCCTCTAAAAATCTATTAATATTTAACTAATCGTATCTTGTTATATACTTCACTACATATACTTGTATATGTAATATCATCCATCATTCATTTCCTGATGACGACTATAGTTTAGTCGAAACGTCGAAATAAATTTTTCAAAATGCTTTCAATTTTCGGAGTATCTATTGTTTTGTAAAGTAATTGTTTTAGAATTTTGAAAATGTAAGAAGATTATAGCATGCTTCATAGCCAATATTCACCAATAAATATTGCCTATATTTTATTCATCAATATTGCGTGGTTATAAAGCATAAGGTATATTATAACGATTTCCCTGACGTAAAACAAAATGACACAACCTTTTTTAAAAACGTGATTTAGGGATTGCCTCTATTTTATATTTAAGTACTTGAAAATTAATCACTTCCAAAGTTGGAATATAAATTGGTAGTACGTCACTGGTCGCTTTTTCACTTTTGCGTGGGATTTTTATTGTATTATTGCATCATTCTTCTCCGGGGAGAACAGTTTAGAACTGATAGAGCTATCCAGTATAAATAAAGTTAGTTTAGTTTAGGTTTCCTCCTGTAGTAACACTGGATCAATAAGAGATGATCCTTACTGGACCTCTAGGAAGAACAGTTTAGAACTGATAGAGCTATCCAGTATAAATAAAGTTAGTTTAGTTTAGGTTTTCTCCTGTAGTAACACTGGATCAATAAGAGATGATCCTTACTGGACCTCTAGAAAGAACAGTTTAGAACTAATAAAGCTATCCAGTATAAATAAAGTTAGTTTAGTTTAGGTTTCCTCCTGGCTGTAGTAACACTGGATCAATAAGAGATGATCCTTACTGCACCTCTAGGAAGAACAGTTTAGAACTAATAGAGCTATCCAGTATAAATAAAGTTAGTTTAGTTTAGGTTTCCTCTTGTAGTAACACCGGATTAATAATGGGTGGTCCTTTCTGGAATTTTAGGAAGAGCAGTTTCATTGTTTCATAACGGAATTTCCTCAATATTTGCAGTTTCGATCGTTGGGAGAGTTGTTAAAATCAATATTGACTGTGAATAGTTACGCCTATAATATATGTGACATCCGAGTGACTTGGCATGACAAACGGAAAAGGCCTTGCTTATTTTATTGTTGTTCTATACCAGACAATAGCTGAATCATGTCCAGAAATTTGCAATTCACTTCCTATCCAAGGTGTGAGGTGGCTTTCGTTTACCGACATTACCTGTCTGACCAAAAAATGTTAACTAGACTAACTTTATTTTATATACTGGATAGCTCTATCAGTCCTAAACTGTTCTCCCTAGAGGTCCAGTATAAGAATCATCTCTTATTGACCCAGTGTTACTACAGGAGAAAACCTAAACTAACTTTATTTATTCTGGATAGCTCTATCAGTTCCAAACCGTTCTCCCTAGAGGTACAGTAAGAGTCATCCCTTATTGATCCAGTGTTACTACAGGAGGAAACCTAAACTAAACTAACTTTATTTATTCTGAATAGCTCCATCAGTCCTAAATTGCTACTCCTATGGAGGTCCAGTAAGGATCATCTTTTATTGATCCAGTGTTACTACAGGAGGAAGCCTATAAACTAAACTAAACTAAACTAACTTTATTTATTCTGGATAGCTCTATCAGTTCTAAACTGTTCTTCCTAGAGGTCCAGTAAGGATCATCTCTTATTGATCCAGTGTTACTACAGGAGGAAACCTAAACTAAATTAACTTTATTTATTCTGGATAGCTCTATCAGTTCATAGCTCTATCAGTTCTAAACTGTTCTTCCTAGAGGTCCAGTAAGGATCATCATTTATTGATCCAGTGTTACTACAGGAGGAAACCTAAACTAAACTAACTTTATTTATAATGGATAGTTCTATCAGTTCTAAACTGTTCTTCTTAGAGGTCCAGTAAGGATCATCTCTTATTGATCCAGTGTTACTACAGGAGGAAACCTAAACTAAACTAACTTTATTTATAATGGATAGTTCTATCAGTTCTAAAGTGTTCTCCCCGGAGAAAAATGACGCGAAAATACAGTCAGAATCCCACACAGAATGAATTGCACTATGTATAATACCAATTAAGTGACGTATACTACCAATTTATAGCGAAATTTTGGAAAGGATTAATTGTCAGGCCGTTAAAGTACTAACTATCGATCATAAAATAGAGGCAATCCATAAATCACGTTTTAAAAAAAGATTGTGAATGTCATTTAGTTTTACGTCAGGGAAATCGTTATGATGCTTTATATAACCACGCAATATTGATGAATAACTAGGCAATATTTATGGACAAATATTGGCTATGAAGCATGCCACAATCGTCTTATGTTTTCAAAATTCAAAAACAATTACTTTGCTTTGCAGTAATACAATATAATTTCATTAATTGTATCAAGAGTTGTCAATATCAGATACATTTATATTGGGGCAAGCAACTTTTTTCAATTTTGTTTATTTGCCTCCAAATTCAACACTATACTATACATACAATGAAAAGAATAATTAACATTATTTTCTCGCTCTGGTAACTGGTGTTGGTCTTACGTGCCTGCGCGCCATTAAATTTTCAGTCACCAAAAGAACTTTCAGCGGTGAATTCTCTATCATATATATTCAAATTAAGGAAGCCAACGTATAAGAATTTAGCGAATCATGTAAAGAATTGGCTTTCGATTTTCACACATGCTTTATTAAGTATCTAGAACTTAACCCGGAAACATTCACAAAAGCGAATCTAATATTAATTCCCAAATACAAGACAGTCTTTGAACAAATATCGTCCCTGACTTGGCAAACTGTCTTTGTTATTTTTTTTTGTATATAATTGATTCACACGCCTTTTGAAATGTAAATGGCAACACTTCAATTTCTAAAGGCAAGTCTTTCAGAGCCAATATATACAGCTGGGTTTCAAATAAGCACTATATATCGTGCATGCAGTAGATTTGTGGTCAATCTGCGTTATCAGAGTGGGGAAATAATGTTAATTCTTTACATTATACGTATAGAGAAGTTTATTGATTTTGGTGGCAAATCATAGAATAAAGACGTAGTTTAATTAGTTGGCATGCACGATATTGGGCGTTGTATTGGACTACCCATGATGCCAAGCGTGCGCTCGCGTGACTTCCGTCACCTCATTCCTGCCTTTCCCGCAAATCATGCGGTGTTCACATGATTTGTCTCCTTGCCAACTGAACTGAATAATTCAAAATGATTGAAATTGTTTATGTGTTTTAATGCATCCGGACAGCTATATGTATCCACATATATATTACATGCGACGTGACCTTATCTCTGAAAAACACTTATAGTTCTTGGCACACTATAAGTTTAGATATAAAATACACAATATAGTAAGGAAATAATAATACATTAGTATAAATTAAGTAATCTCTAAAACTGTTCAATAATAGAATCTGACAGCTTGCAAATTGTTGAGTTGAAAGACCGTCGAGTCACATTTCCTTATTCATTTATTGCTACAGAAGGAAACTAAACTCACTTTATTTATATGGATATGATATGGTTTTATATTGGATAACTCTATCAGTTATAAACTGTTGTTCCTATATAGAGGTCCAGTAAGGATCATCTCTTATTGATCCAGTGTTACTACAAGAAGAAATCTAAACTAAATTAACTTTGTTTATACTGGATAGCTATATCAGTTCTAAACTGTTCTTCCTAGAGATCCAGTAAGGGTCATCTCTTATTGATCCAGTGTTACTACAGGAGGAAATCTAAACTAAACTAACTTTATTTATACTGGATAGTTCTATCAGTCCTAAACTGTTCTTCCTAGAGGTCCAGTAAGGGTCATTCACTAATTTTACTTTATAACTACCGTATATAGTATTTACATAGTTTTAAACTTAGTCTAGCACTTAGAAAGCTCTATTTTTATCTGGAAAGTGCTAAAAAATCTTTAATAAAGTATTAGTAATTATTTTTATATATATATATACATATCCTGTTCCTGTCCTTAAACTCAGAGTAATCACTTATATACCAACTTAATGACTGATATTGACTAAATAGGATTTTTAACCGTGTTTTCTTGGATGTTAATATAATGTCACGCATCCTGATCATCAGATGACTTCTTTTAATATCAGTATTTTATTTGAATACCTTTGGAGCATGTTAAATGACTTTTCAGCATTCTTTGTTCAAAAAAAATATGCATTATCATACTATATTTGTTTTGGTCTCATATCTTGTAGCAAGTCTGCCAACAAGTTGTCGACAAGTTGTGTTCGCACTGCTTGTCCCAAGTTGTCAACAAGTTTGGAACAAGCTGTTAACAACTTGTAACAAGCTTGTTGATATTATCAGACTTGTTGCAAGGTTGTTCCAACAAGTCCGATACAGTCATGATACAGCAATGTTACAACCTTGTGTCGTCAACCTTGTAGCATTCTTGATATATCATGACTGTATCAGACTTGCTAGAACAACCTTGTAACAAGTCTGATAATGCCATCAAGCTTGCTACAAGTTGTTAACAGCTGCGAACACAACTTGTCGACAGCTTGTGAATAGACTTGTAAGAACTTGTTTGCAGACCTGTAACAACTTCTGCGTGTTTACGTATATATTAACCCATTGAGTAGCAGCACTTTCCCCTTGACAAGCAAAATCATCTGGCATTAGACAGAATAGGAAAACAAAGTCTACACATGTAAAAACGTACAAGCTGTTACAAGTCTGAAAAAAATTTGTTATACAAGTCTGTTCACAAGCTGTTGTAGTCAAGTTGTGTTCGCACTGCTTGTTCCCAGTTGTTGTAACAAGCGTGTAACAAGTTTATTAACAACTTGTAACAAGCTTGATGGCATTATCAGACTTGTTACAAGGTTGTTCTAACAAGTCTGATACAGTCATGATATAACAAGAACGTTACAAGTTTGGCGACACAAGGTTGTAACAACATTGTTATATCATGACTGTATCGGACTTGTTGGAACAACCTTGCAACAAGTCTGATAATATCAACAAGATTGTCACAAGTGGTTAACAGCTTGTTCCATACTTGTTGACAACTTGGGACAAGCAATGAAAACACAACTTGTTGACGGCTTGTTGGCAGACTTGCTACAAGATGTGAGATTTTTACGCATGTAGGGAAATTAGCGGGCAATGCCACTTATAAATTACGGTTGAAATCGGTATTACTGAATAAGCTATAGCTTGTATAAATATCAATATCAACACATGCTTATCACTTCATATATTGAGTAGAGCTTAATGACTTTGATATACTTGCTGTATTCCTTATACTGCGTAAGTATCAATACTCATAGTTGATGATCGATAGTAATTTATTACGCGACATGCTGGCGACTTGTTCGCGTGTGTCTGAGCAGTTCGTCAGGATTCACGGATGGCTGCCTGCACAAGAGCACTGGCATATAACATGTAATTAGTGCGCCAATTAAAAGTCTTTTATAAAACAAAACATCCTATATATGTGTTCCAATCAGACATTTACTTCATATACAGTATAGATCGCACATTTCAAATTATAACATCTCAATTTTAAACCGGACATATTAAAAACAAACTTTTTTATAAAGAAAAACATTTAAGTTACTCAAAAATTTTAAAGATATAAATGTTCAGAGATTATTACAATCTATATTATACTATATATATTTCACTATTAATAGTGATATAGTTATATATTGTTACAGTGATAGTTTCACTATAACATTATGCTCTTGATTGACATCTGTATATGTGAATTGTAAAATATCAATATGGCACATTGTATATTCGTTTTACTCAGTCGTTTCATAAAGTTGTCAAAAAGATGGTCATGAGACAATACGTCTCTTTACCAGAATATAATTCTCAAAACGTGGTCTCAAAAATTGTCAGACCAACCCAAATTTTGGTCATATTGGCGTTTTGTTTTGGAAACTAACTCCGACTGTTATATCGAAGACTGCTCTTTATTCGACGATCTTGTTTTTTTGCCGTTGTCAGAGGGATCTTTAATCATTAACAGTCAAATCTGGGAGTAATGAAAACAGAATAACTCTGAATTTATAATACAAGTTCATGATTGCACGGCATCGCCCTATTTTTTCGAACATAGTACGTTGGCGTTAGTTTTGTATATCAGCTATATACAGTACAACCTGTTTAAAAGTTGATATAACATTTAATGAATGTTTGTATCATCTGTGCTGCCATAATAGGATCTAGACTAGCCTGGACAAAAATTTCATCACAGCTTGAAAGAGCATCACAAAATTAGTAATATTCCGAAGTTTCGTTGCGAAATGTTGTAAAATGCGGATAATATAGCCTTGCGAAGTTTGCCGTTTTCAGTCATTTTGTATTACAAATGGGAAATTGATAATCAGTTTGATCATCTGATTATCAATTTCCGTTTGTAATGCAAAATGACTGAAAAACGGCAAACTTCGCAAGGCTATAGACCCCTATAGTATCCGCATTTTACAACATTTTGCAACGAAACTTCGGAATATTACTAATTTTGCTATGCTCTTTCAAGCTGCGATGAAATTTTTGTCCAAACTTGTCTACAGTAATCAAAATTTCATTTAAAAGGGGAAAGGTCTATTGACGTAGACATATCACTCACATGCGTGAGCATTTAAAAAAAAATGAAAAAAAAAAACCAAACCCCAACCAACCCTAACTAATTTTTGGCAACAAGAAAGAGGAACTAGGTATATTATTGTTTTTGCCAAATATGTAAATTGCCTGGGCGAGGCACATTTCTAAATTGCCTAAAGAGATTCTTTATCGCTCCGTAAATTGTACACACGTACTGTAAAAACGCACAAGTTATTCCAGGTCTGCCAACAAGTTGTTACAAATCTGTTCACAAGCTGTCGACAAGTTGTGTTCGCACTGCTTGTTCCCAGTTGTTGTAACAAGTTTGGAACAAGCTGTTAATTTAACAACTTGTAACAAGCTTGATGGCATTGTCAGACTTGTTACAAGGTTGTTCTAACAGGTCTGATACAGTCATGATTTTACAATATTGTACAAGTTGTTTAAACAGCTTGTAACAAGCTTGTTGAATGTTGATATCATCAGACTTGTTACAAGGTTGTTCTAACAAGTCTGATCATACAGTCATGATATAACAAGAATGTTACAAGGTTGACAACACAAGGTTGTAATAATATTGTTATATCATGACGGCATCGGACGTGTTGGAACAACCTTGCAACAAGTCTGATAATATCAACAAGGTTGTTACAAATTGTTAACAGCTTGTTCCAAACTTGTTGACAACTTGGGAAAAGCAGTGCGAAGACAACTTGTTGACGAGTTGTTGGCAGACTTGCTACAAGATGTGAGATTTTTACGTGTGTAGGACGCATAGAAATAATAGACATAGAATGCGTGCTAATGACGAATCATGTCTCCACTTTTTCAGGTGCGTGCCCTTTTGAATGCGCCATTTTGAATTTTGGCCAGGAGTGCAAACTACAAAGTATAAAACAAAGCTAAAACTACGTTTTCATCGTCAAAACGTTTTGTTTTGTTGTCTAATTTGTAGTTTGGGGATAGATTTTGAGTTCCTTGAATTAAGGCACAAACTGTCAAAGCAAATGTGCAGTTACAAAACACTATGAAAACAGTGAAAATCGTGCAGCCTTTTAAAAGCAAAGTAGTTTCGCGAAAATATAATTTACTCAAAACATTTTTGCATGCTCTAAACGTAACTGTTTTGGTAATATCTTATAAGATTACAAAATGATAGTTCTTTGTTCGTTGGGTTTCGTAGAAAAATATGAAATATAATTGTGTAAGTTTAAAAGATTATTGAACTCCATTTATATTGTAAAAGAGTTGAAATATTTGTAGAACATACCCATTGAGTTTGTCTTGATCTTTTGTGTTTTGTTTTGGCTTGCACAACAACATAACGTTGAAAATTTATTTTTAAACGACGATTTCTGCATATATTCTGTTCAGAACTATTGCCTTTCGTAAAAACCCACTGGAATGGGTTTTTAGACACTTTTCCTTAGTTTACCAAACTTTTTTTCCATTTTAAGTGCCGATATAAATTTTTTTGCAAACTTTTCAGTTGAAAAAATAATTCGCACTCCGTGCAACCGCGCGAAATTCCCTGCCTCCGGAGTCTGGGACCAACCAAAATGCCCTTTTCAATGCGCCATTTTGTGGAGACAAATTTTTTACTGAGAAAAGATAGGATCACGCATTCTATGTCTATTATTTCTATGGTAGGACGTAATGAAAGCAGACTTGTCATATAAAATACGACACTGCTAGGAGAGCAAGTCTACTGTAAGCAATAAATTTAAAATACAAACACTATATACATATATCTATGACATTAAACAAGGTACCTTCACCGGCCATCAAGTTGATTATTCATTCGGTCGAATTTGCAAAGTTATTTTCTGCTGATTGTCCAAACATTCTCTCAACTTATCTTCAGCCATTGTTAATCTCTGTTCCAATATTGAAACGGTCTTTAAAACAAAGGAACAGAAGATTTTTATTTTGTAAGAAAAGGTGGGGGGAAGTCGTAAAAATATTATATACTAGATAGCTCGATCAGTTCTAAACTGTTCCAGTAAGAGTAATCTCTTATTGATCCAGTGCTACCACAGGAGGAAATCTAAACTAAACTAACTTTATTTATACTGGATACCTCTGTCAGTTCTAAACTGTTCTCCCTAAAGGGCCAGTAAGAATCATTACTACAGGAGAAAACCTAAACTAAACTAACTTTATTTACACTGGATAGCTGAGTCTATCAGTTCTAAACAGTTCCCTCTAGAGGTCCAGTAAGGCTCATCTCTTGTTGATCCAGTGTTACTACAGGAAGACACCTAAACTAAACTAACTTTATTTATACTGGATAGCTCTATCACTTCTAAACTGTTCTTCCTAGAGGTCCAGTAAGAATCATCTCTTATTGATCCAGTGTTACTACAGGAGGAAACCTAAACTAAACTAACTTTATTTATACTGGATAGCTCTATCAGTTCTAAACTGTTCTTCCTAGAGGTCCAGTAAGAGTCATCTCTTATTGATCCAGTGTTACTACAGGAGGAAACCTAAACTAAACTAACTTTATTTATACTGGATAGTTCTATCAGTTCTAAACTGTTCTTCCTAGAGGTCCAGTAAGGATCATCTCTTATTGATCCAGTGTTACTACAGGAGGAAACCTAAACTAAACTAACTTTATTCATACTGGATTGCTCTGTCAGTTCTAAACTGTTCTTCCTAGAGGTCCAGTAAGGATAATCTCTTATTGATTCAGTGTTACTACAAGAGGAAACCTAAACTAAACTAACTTTATTCATACTGGATTGCTCTGTCAGTTCTAAACTGTTCTTCCTAGAGGTCCAGTAAGGATCATCTCTTATTGATCCAGTGTTACTACAGGAGGAAACCTAAACTAAACTAACTTTATTTATACTGGATAGTTCTATCAGTTCTAAACTGTTCTTCCTAGAGGTCCAGTAAGAATTGTCTCTTATTGATCCAGTGTTACTACAGGAGGAAACCTAAACTAAACTAACTTTATTTATACTGGATAGTTCTATCAGTTCTAAACTGTTCTTCCTAGAGGTCCAGTAAGAATCGTCTCTTATTGATCCAGTGTTACTACAGGAGGAAACCTAAACTAAACTAACTTTATTTATACTGGATAGCTCTATCAGGTCCACAGTAAGGGCTACTGCATCCCACTTGGCTAAATATATACTATACTCAGTAAGAGGTCATTAAATACCTGTGTCAAGACATCGAGCTGTCCCACAATGTGTTCCAATGTTGTGGCAAGTTGAGCCGGTATTTCTCGTCTTTCTAAAGGCGTGGTCAACGGGGCTTCGACTTGATTGGGAGGCTGTCCCAAATGCCTCGCCTCAGACCTCGTCGCTTTGTCCATGTGACTTTTCTCCTGCAAAACATTTGGAAATTCAACTCTACCAAACAGAGTAGGTTTTCTCCGGGTGTTTGGTATAAGAACAGCTTTTGCTAGGGCACACAGTAAAAACAGGATAACTCTATCAGTTCTAAACTGTTCTGTCTAGAGGTCCAGTAAGAATCATCTCTTATTGATCCACTGTTACTGCAGGAGGAAACCTAAACTAAACTAACTTTATTTATACTGGATAGCTCTATCAGTTCTAAACTGTTCTTCCTAGAGGTCCAGTAAGCATCATCTCTTATTGATCTAGTGTTACTACAGGAGGAAACCTAAACTAACTTTATTTATACTGGATAGCTCTATCAGTTCTAAACTGTTCTTCTTAGAGGTCCAGTAAGGATCATCTCTTATTGATCCAGTGTTACTACAGGAGGAAACCTAAACTAACTTTATTTATACTGGATAGCTCTATCAGTTCTAAACTGTTCTTCTTAGAGGTCCAGTAAGGATCATCTCTTATTGATCCAGTGTTACTACAGGAGGAAACCTAAACTAAACTAACTTTATTTATACTGGATCTATATAACTCTATCTGTTCTATATAACTCTAACCTAGAGTTCCCACTAAGTTCAACATTGATCTATATTCTATAATAGCAAGTTAGTCGTTGCAAACTTACCGTGGGTATTGAAAACATTGCGGGAGCAACTTCAACAACTTCTGGGTCATTCAATGCCATGTTTTTAGGTTTTGATGGCGCATGAATCTGGAGGGAGAATACAGAATTTTCAAATGGTGTGTGCAATAATTCGCATTCCACTTTAAATCCCAGCATGGTACACATGAGAAGGCCTGATAAAATGGTTGCGATCCTAACGTTGTTTTTTATGTCGTTACCTACCGACTCCATTTTTTCCCACAGGGAATGTTGACAGGGTGAGTTTACTGGGTTAGGATTAGCCCCCAATTGAGATTAGCCCCAAACTGACCCTTCCACAGTAGCTGTGCTCGTGATCAGACATGAGTCATAAGGTGGCTGTCAGAGGCGCCCTTAGAAAACCTTCGACTCGATCAGGTTGAGCTGCGTCCTTCGTAATTCAGCTTAGCTCTCAGCTGCAAGTAAGGATGATTCGCACACCTGCACTTATTCATCCGTACCCTTTCTTACCTCGGGTGTTGGGGGCAGGTCGTGGCTATGTTTGGTTGGTGTTGTTACTGTTCTTCGTCTTGATGTCAGAACTACAACGAAAATGATTCAACAATTGATAGGGGATCTGAGGTACCCACGATTTTAACGTCCTTATCCGCGAAGATGGGAAAGTCTAACCATTTACTGATGTCAATGTAAAGGAAGCACTTTCTCAATTATTTTAAGACCTTGAGTAAAGGTCCGAGAAAAATTTAACCCGGGTCTCCCGGCTTGAAAGGCAAGCTTGGTGACCACGAGAGCTGGTTTTTAACGCAATGTAAACGATTGTAAATACGTTTTTATTCCAGGTGATCTCGTGTTCGTATTTTAGCCAATCAGCGCTCAGAAAGGGTTGTCCGAATAGAAATCCATTTTGATGTATTCAGTCAATTATATCTTTCGTTATTCTTTATGAAACTAGTTGAAATTTTGTAATTATGTTTGGTTATTAGAACAATAGCTCTGACAAAAATATGGAATCGAAATAAAGTATATTACAGGAGATATTCAGTTGTTTTAATCACAAAATGGATTTCTATTTGACAACTAGTGCCAGTACTTTTCCGCGTATCAAGATCATCTGGTTTAGATAGGAATCCTACCTTCGCTGTAGTCGAGTTTGTCAAAATTAGTTTTCCACACCATGACCTTCAAGTAGAAAAACACACATGAGTGACATTCTGTACCAGTGTAGGTAATGTCAATAATAAGAAAGCTGCACATGGATACGACTACCTGAAGAATACAAGGAGAAGTTCTCCTTGTATTTTTTGAAGTTCTCCTTATATTAGTTTGTGCATACGCTATTCAGAATGAAAGTATCTACAATATTTTTTAATCACCTGTTCGTCTGAGCCGCCAGAGGCGAAGTACTCGCCATTTCTTGAAAACACCACAGAATTCGCCGAGCCCTGATAAAACAAAGACCAAAATCAGTGATGTAGCTTGTTGTTGTTGTTGTTTTGTTTTTGTTGCTTTGTTGTTTTTTGTTGATGTTGCACTTCTTGTTGTTTTTTGTTGATGTTGCACTTCTTGTTGTTTTGTTCTTGTAGCTGTTGGTTGTTGTTGTTGTAGCTGTTTGTTGTTTGTTTGTTTGTTGGTTGTTGTTGTTGGTGTTGTTGTTTTTGTTGTTGTTGTTGTTGTTGTTGTTGTTGTCGTTGTTGCTGTTGTTGCTGTTGTTGTGTTGTTTATGTTGTCGTTGTTGTTGTTGCTGTTGTTTTTGTTGTTGTTGTTGTTGTTGTTGTTGTCGCTGTTGTTGTCGTTGTTGTTGTTGCTGTTGTTGTTGTTGTTGTTGCTGTTGATGTTGTTGTTGTGTTGTTTTTGTTGTTGTTGTCGTTGTCGTTGTTGTTGCTGTTGATGTTGTTGTTGTGTTGTTTTTGTTGTTGTTGTTGTTGTCGTTGTTGTTTTTGTTGTTGCAGTTGTTGTTGTTGTTGTTGTCGTTGTTTTTTGTTGCTGTTCGTTGAAGTTGTTGTTGCTGCTGTTGTGCTACTTCTTCTAACCATTTTATTAACTGTGTTCTAACCTGGTGACCATGTAGTGTATAAAACAATCTTCCTTCCATTAGATCAAGTATCTAGACAAAACAAAATAAATATATAAATATCACAGGTTCTGTTTGGAGAATTACAATTAACTTAGAAAAACAAAAAGAGGGACATACTCCGTTGCCATTTCCTAAATCTCTAAAATTACTAAGTCTCTAAAATCCTACCCAGAAAATATTAATAATACCATTACAGTAGTACCTTCAACGTGGTGTCAGCAGAACCCGTTATCATGTAGTTACCAGACGGATGAAACGACACGCTATTGACGGCGTTTGTGTGAGCTAAAAACAGATAAAAAATATTTTATAAAAACTGAAAACATATCGACAGTAGTTTGTCAAGTAAGGCACAAACCTTGATAATGTTGAAGTAGTTTGTTCATTCGGATATCCCAAACCTATAAGTGACAAATAAAAATTATTGATTGCAATATTAAGCCTGGCTTCCAGCCTTCCATAGGGTCGTAAAAATAGAGTCACGATCTTTCTCAACGGCCAGTTTATAATAGTTTTATATTCCTGTAAACCACATATAAATCATAAGTATTCTCTAATTATAATCACTCCGCGAATTTTCAGTTCTAAAACGTTGTATTTCGGCTGATGAGAAAGATCGTGACGCAATCACTACGATCATATGGAAACTAGTTTTGCTATCATGACAAAAATCACAAAATGCATTATACGTATAAAGGCGGATTTCGAATCAGTGCAAAATATTGCGCGATGTTTGAGGAAGAGATTATTTCGCTGGCCTCAGAGTGACAAAACGTAACAAAGCAACGGTTTTACTAACACTAACCCTACTCCAAACACCAACTCTAACCTTAACTCTAATCCTTACCCTAACCTAATCCTACTCCAAATTTGTTTCTAAACCAATCTTGAAGAAAAAAGTTTTGTCGAAATGTCATTCTGAGGTCAGCGAAATAGTTAATGCCGATGTTTGACTGCACACATTTCAAACGAGAGCGATCGCAAAAAATCGATCGTGCGACATACATTTTGCACTGAATGAAAATCCTCCTTTACGAAGCAAGCAGGACTATACCAAGGTGCCCGATTTTTAGGTAGAATGTATCCGACTGAACACGGACTGGGAGTTGCAGTACCACGCCCCCCTCCTAGCCCCCCCCCCTCTCGTGCGTCTATGGTACATCACCAAAGCAATATATAAAATACTCATATATAGTGCCATACTTTCACAGAATTATCTGAACCACCAGTTCCTATGCAAGTACCATTAGGATGAAATTCCACTTGGTTCACAAAACTATAAGAAGATAACACGATCAATAATGTTTGTCAATTTGATGGGAAAAATATTGCAAGTAGGTACAGTATGTAGGTTTTACAGTACGGAGTCTATCGCCCGTATTCTAAAAGCTCACTCACACTCAATGAGTGGAGGTTCAATCTGAGCTTCTCTCGAGTGTCAATGCTGTTTTTGAATAGCTGGAGGGTGAGTAGTCACCGAATAAGGTATGATACTAGCCCTCGAGCTATTCAAAAACAGCAATTAACACTCAAGAGAAGCTCAGATTAAACCTCCACTCATTGAGTGGGAGTGAGCTTTTAGAATACGGGCGTATGTTCAGTACTTCGGTACTTCACTGTATTTCAGAATCTGTACTTTAGCCCATGCCCAAAACATTCCAAATTTAGAAACGAGCTTGGGAATATTTAAAAACACGCTTTGAAGTTAATGACGTACCCTCCGTGTTCGTAAAATGTGTGCACGCTTTCTTTGCTATTTCTGTCCCAAAGTCGGACAGTCTTGTCATCACTGGCTGACGCTATCAATCTTCCGTCTGGTGAAAATCTGCAAGAACAAAACGGCCTCAGTTGTTTCAGAACGGGTTGCTTCCAATAGACTCATTGCACTGACGTTACAAATCCTTAGTGTCCTCCAGATGCTCCGGCCTAACAATAGAGACCTTACGATTTTGCGACGGCGACAGCCAAAACAAACTCCTTCAAATAAATGGTAGTAAAGATAGTTCGTGGTATATTATCAATCGTATGAATTTAATACAGTTTTAGAAGTCGAAGACATGGGTTTTATGGTTGGGAAGAGTTCTGCTGAACCCAGTTTGAAGTTGCACTTGTTGCGGCTTGGAATGCAGCCGTTGTATCAAGACGTGAAAATCTGTGATTTAGCGTTGTAAACAGAGCGAGGACAATGTCTAAATTATTCATATATTGTAATTACTCAATTCTTTTCAATGATCTATTGTATTGGTAGCCGTTGCCGTCCTAAAATCGTAAGGTCTCTATTAACTGTTCGGGTACAAAATTATAACAACCACATACAGCGCAAAAATTAACCATTTTAATTTGTTTACAAAAGTTATATTATGCATAGATTGCTAATTTGTCCTCCAGATGCATCGTACGTATATAGTGTATTTGTTTAACATTTAGGGATCGCAGTAATTGGCGCAAGCTGTTGCGATTGCCCTGCCAGTTTTTGCGTTAACGTTAATTGTTTGAATCTGGCAAAGTTAATAAATTTAAATTTAAACTCAACGTCATCGGACATTTTGCCAGACGGTCCTGGAAAATATATTTTAAGGCCTGGGCTCTGCGTACAACTGACCTTGCGCATCTCACCCAGTTCATGTGAGCGTTCAAGGAAAATTGAAATTTCTGTCGATGAACTGACCAAACCTAAACCAAAATTTATGATTATATCTTTAAATAAACTATACTTGCATTTAAATTTGCGCATTTAAAAATAATTTCGGGGCCAGTTTATAATAAAGGCGTACAATATAATATATCAATTGGATAACATTCCATTCACTTACCTTTAGAGACTTATCATCCGAGGCTGTGACCAAAAACTGACCATCATTTGAGAAGTCAACGCTACGTACAGTTGCTGTATGCGCTTTAAAAACTGTACTTTCACCTTTCCTATTAAATAGAAGTAAAAACAAATATAATCAATAAATATTATATAGGTAATAAACTTGCACAAGTTGTTACAAATCTGTTCACAAGTTGTGTTCGCACTGCTTGTTCCCAGTTGTTATAACAAGTTTGGAACAAGCTGTTAACAACTTGGAACAAGCTTGTAGCAAAGTTGTTCTAACAAGTCTGATATACAGTCATGATATAACAAGAATGTTACAAGTTTGATGACACAAGGTTGTAACAATATTGTTATATACTGTATATATTATCATGACTTTATCAGACTTGTTGGAACAACCTTACATCAAGTCAATAACATCAACAAGCTTAATTGTTACAAGTTGTTAACAGCTTGTTCCAAACTTGTTGACAACTTGCGAACACAACTTATTGACAGCTTGTTGGCACACTAATTGCTACTTGAGATTTTTCACATGTATAGCCTAGACATTTTAGGACTTACACACTTGGTACCCAAAGTCTGACGGTTTTATCACGCGACGCTGATGCAATCAGATGCCCAGACGGTGAAAATTTCACAGACAAGATAGCATCCTATACAATATTATGCAAATTTTAGGTTTTGACTGGGATGGAGCATTTTACTATCTGGACAGATAATGGATATGTTGGATATCTGTGCCGCCCTTTGCTACTGAATACCTTGTGGCCAACAAAACGGTAAGCTCTGAGATGTGGTTTGAAATGCCAGATCATCAGACATGAATCCATTGAACCACTCACTAGAACATTTAGAAAATAAGACAAATAAATTACATGATCTCGAGAACATTTTCTCAGTATATATATATATATATATATATATATATATATATATATATATATATATATATATATATATATATATATATATATATATATATATATATATATATATATATATATATATATATATATATATAACTTGCTTGGTTGTTGAAGCCAAAACGAGTACAGTGCTCGATGCGGGAAATTCGCAGAGCTTAATATGGTGTTCAAAATGAAAAAAATTAAAAATAAAAAATTTTAAAAAATTTTAAAAAATTTAATGTGCTGCTACTTAAGTTTCACGTATACCGATCGTCAGACAGCTGACAATCGGTATACGTGAAACTTAAGTAGCAGCACATTAAATTTTTTAAAATTTTTTATTTTTAATTTTTTTCATTTTGAACACCATATATATATATATATATATATATATATATATATATATATATATATATATATATATATATATATATATATATATATATATATATATATATGTATAGTGAGATATATCTTAATTTCCAGACAGCGCGCAATCAGAAAACTTTGCCTGATGCGGCTGGCTTTCGAACCCGCAACCTTTGAGTTACTAGATCGATGCTCTACCAACTGAGCTACACACGGTCAGGATGGAATTATGTATAGTGTACCGTGTGTAGCTCAGTTGGTAGAGCATCAATCTAGTAACTCATAGGTTTGCGGGTTCAAAAGCCAGCCGCAGTAAGCAAAGTTGCGCGCTGTCTGGAAATTATGATATATGTCACTCAAGAACATTTTCTCCTTATCGTATTACCGAGTAGGCTGCGTGGCAGGCTCATGGGAGAAATCTTTCTCCCATGAGCCTGCCACACAGGCTAAATTACCAAGTGAACAATAACAACACATAATAATATATATATTTCAAAATACTCAATGTTTCTATCTGTATCAGTGAAGGTTGATCTTCAGAAGTAAACAATGGCAATTGAGACCTACCAATTTGTTTCATATTTGGATTGAAATCAACAGACGTTACAATGTCTCTATGCCCTTTGAAATGTCTCTCCATTGTTGGGTCCTCCTAGAAATATAAGACACTTATATATTAAAATAAAAAACTGAACTTAATTATTTATATAAAACAACTTTCTGCATAAAATAATCTACGAACTGAATCAAACAAATTCTCTGCTTACCAAGCTCGATGCCATATTAAAATCGTTCCAAATAACCTTTCGATTCTTTTCCAGACACAAACACGAAAATTCTAAACAAAATAAACAAATAATTTCAAATATGGCGCCTGACAAAATGGCGACCACTCTCGAATTTCATGTAAGAATATTATAGTGGCTCCGCCTCCGAAAAGACGAAAAATTGTCGAAATTTTTAATTTCATCAAATTTTAAATAAACTTAATTTTGAACACTTCAGAGGGTTCCATTTTAGCCTTGGGGTAAGGATAAGTAATATTTTAAAGAGTTATTCTTAAATTAATGCGTTTTATTATGAGAAAAACTGTTTTAAAAAGAAATAAATTTTGATTTTTTTTCTCAGTTATTTTTGTCGAGTGAGAAAAGCGAATACAAGACAGCTTGCAGGCTCATTTCCAAGATGGCGGATTTTTTTTGAAAAATCAAGTTTGGTTATAAAAATTCTAAATAAACTGAAATATTTTGAGAAATAACGCAAATAAACCATCAGGAGCACTTGGGATTTAGCCTGGGGAATCGAGGGAACAGATTTATATAGTTAAGTTTGGATAACCAAGTCTAAATTTGCTAAAAATATGGAGAGGAAACACTTGTACAAAGCGGCATCGGATACGGTAGACAAACTTCGCACACGAAAACGACAAGAACACTGTGGTTTGAGGAAAGAGAAACGCGATAAAATATTAAGTTTGAAACGACTAAGATACGAGGAGAGTGGCGAGAATAGCGATCCTTTTAATTTAACAGTTGAAGATGCGATTTCTTTGTCGAGAGCTATTCGAAAACAAGGACCAGATAGTTTAGATATTTTAAGAAAGTTGAAAAGGGGTTTTACACAAGGAAACTTGATTGCAGATACGTTTATAGCGCAAGATGGAGCTCTGCAGTCGCTAGTTAGATTCTTAACAGGTAATCAGGTTAAATTTTAAAACTAGGCAAGGAGATGCAAATAAATCACCACAGCTAGAAAGAGCATACTAAAATGAGTAAAATTGCAAAGTTTGGTTGCAAAATGTTGTAAAATACGGAAAATATAGCCTTGCAAAGTTCGCACATTTTGTATCGCGTGCGGAAATTCCTACCACATTTGGGCCGAAAATGGTAGTAATTTCCGCACGCAATACAAAAGTATACGAAATTTGCGAACTTTGCAAGGCTATATTTTCCACCGATTTTACAACATTTCGCAACCAAACTTTGCAATTTTACTCATTTTAGTATGCTCTTTCCAGGAATATATATACTATTAGTATTACTATACTGTTAATAAGAAATTAGTCTATAATGGGAATTGTCTATTGCGGGAACCACTGAGCATTTTCATGAAATCACAACAACTGTAACTCCGAATAAAGACAACGTTTTTTATTCAACGTTTCGACTTTATTCAGTCATCATCAGGAATGGATAATGTTACATAGTAATGCCAATATGTACAGCGGATAGTTTGTAATTTAATATCTACTAGTAAAAAACCAATAGTTCTCAGGACGCTTGATGCAACGGTTGATTTTTTCGGTTTCTGCCTGTGAATGGCGAGTGCTTCTTTGAATAATAACACTGACCAGTGTTTTGCCTTGTCCAGGATGATGGAGTTGTGGAGAAGGAAAAGTGTTAGGTCAAACCGTTCGTTTGTGTCAGAATCGTCGATGTTAAGTGTCATTAGGTTGGTGATGTAGGTGAAGTGTTTGCAAGTGTTGATGTGTTTGTAAATCTGAGATTTGTCAGTTGTTCCATGTTCATTGAGTCCTGCGTGAAGGCATCTGTCGGTCTTTCCTATGTAAGATTTAGAGCAGCCTGGACAGGAGAATTTATAAACAATAGAACTCTGAAATTCCTAATTAGGTGTTTTGCCCTTACACGAAACAAAGCGGCTTGTTGTCATTGACATTGTGTCAAGCCTTATGGTGCATGGAGACTAGAGTGTCTAAAAGTCGTAAAATTTTCTATGTCCTTTATTTTGCTTTACACAGAAGACAAAATATGCCAGTACAAAAGTGAAACACAAATAATGATAGAACAGTTCAATACTTTATATGAACCTATCAACATATTTCAACAGGTAATGACATTGATCTTCAAATCGAGGCTGCGTGGTGTTTCACGAATCTCGCGGGATCCACGCGGGACCACGCTGTACACATCCTAAAAGCCGGTGGTGCTTATTTAATCACATACCTCAGAGGTAGCAATGTGTTGCTACAAGATCTCTGCGCATGGACGCTCGGCAACCTTGCTGGGGATTGTGAGGAATGTAGGAGGATAATGCTGGATCAAGGTGCAGTGGATCCCTTGGTTCACTTATTGAAAGTAGGTACATTTTGGTACATGTGTTGATACCAATGATATCCATGGTTTGTAGGTGGACTAAGGTGGCGTGAAAATGTGTCAAAAGACAACCTTCATTTTTATGCACAAGCTAAAAAACAGCCCTTTCAATTTTAAGAAAAAATTTAGTTTGAAGAAATTCGAAGACCCTTAATAAATTTGATTAAGAATTTATTACAACAAAAGTTGTCACTGCACATTTAGACTGTTTATCAATGCACATTTTATCACCACACAAATTTAATGATCACTAAAATGTTTTATTAACGTTTTTTAAGAGTACGTTTTCGAACGTGGTGCAGTCTGCAGCATTTGCCATATGCAACCTGGCACAAAGCAACGATGAACGAATTTTTGAAGAGTTTGGAAAATCTGGAGTTGGGACAGTCCTCTTCAAACTTTTTAAAAATTCCTCAACCTCAGCTGATGTGATCACAGAACTAGCCTGGATTTTGACTTACTTCAGTGCGAATAATGAAAGTGTCGAATATCTTTTCTCGTGTGGGATTAGTGTCTCCTTTGTTGTAGAATTTTTGGCGAGGTGTTTTGTATTGCCTGATTCAGTTCAAGTTATGACGCCAATCATTCGAACTTTAGGTAATCAAGAGCTGTTTTTCATTCATTTGATAAAGGCCTTTTGGAAAACTTTGCTGTGAAAAGCATTGTTTCCTAGCCATGTTTCCCAAAGGTGGACAAACCAGGAAACATTGTTTCCTAGCCATATTTCCCAAAGGTGGACAAACCAGGAAACATTGTTTCCTAGCCATGTTTCCCAAAGGTGGACAAACCAGGAAACATTGTTTCCTAGCCATGTTTCCCAAAGGTGGACAAACCAGTGGACAGCCATTGTTTCATAGCCATGTTTTCCGAAGGTGGACAAACCAGGAAACAATGTTTCCGGGGCTCTGACTATGTCAAAGCAGATGATCAAACCAAAGTTTATGTTTATCTTTCTAAGGAAACATATGCAGTGGCCCTGACCAGTTTGGTGAAGAGGCTCTTAGAAGCGGGCTTCTATTAAAAGCTATGACATCATTGCTGTCGTCATCGATTCATCACGTGAGAAAAGAAAGTCTATGGCTGCTGTCCAATCTGGCTGCTGGCTCACATCAGAGTGTCAAGGCTGTGTTGGATGCTGGCTTACTTCCGATTGTTGTGGAAATGTTAGATGCGACTTTTGATATTCAGAAGGAGGTCAGTCCCAGCACGATAACTCCCTTTTCAAATGCCAGAACTTGGTTTTCAAATGCCAGAACTTGGCTTTCAAATGCCAGAACTCCCTTTTCAAATGGCAGAACTCCCTTTTCAAATGGCAGAACTTGGTTTTCAAATGCCAGAACTCCTTTTTCAAATGGCAGAACTCCTTTTTCAAATGGCAGAACTCCCTTTTCAAATGCCAGAACTCCCTTTACAAATGCCAAAACTCCTTTTTCAAATGACAGAACTCCCTTTTCAAATGGCAGGGCTTCCTTTTCAAATGCCAAAACTCCCTTTTCAAATGCCAGAACTCCCTTTACAAATGCCAGAACTCCCTTTTCAAATGCCAGAACTCCTTTTTCAAATGACAGAACTCCCTTTTCAAATGGCAGAACTTCCTTTTCAAATGACAAAACTTGGTTTTCAAATGCCAGAACTCCCTTTTCAAATGCCAGAACTCCATTTTCAAATGCCAGAACCCCCTTTACAAATACCAGAACCCCCTTTACAAATGCCAGAACGCCCTTTTCAAATGACAAAACTTGGTTTTCAAATGCCTGAACTTCCTTTTCAAATGCCAGAACTCCCTTTTCAAATGCCAGAACTTCCTTTACAAATGCCAGAATTCCCTTTGCAAATGACAAAACTTGGTTTTCAAATGCCATAACTCTTTTTCAAATGCCAGAACTCCTTTTTCAAATGACAGAACTCCCTTTTCAAATGGCAGAACTTGGTTTTCAAATGCCAGAACTCCCTTTTCAAATGCTAGAATTCCCTTTTCAAATGCCAGAACTCCCTTTACAAATGCCAAAACTCCCTTTTCAAATATAGTAGAACTTGGTTTTCAAATGCCAGAACTCCCTTTTCAAATGCCAGAACTCCCTTTTCAAATGGCAGAACTTGGTTTTCAAATGCCAGAACTCCCTTTTTCAAATGCCAGAACTCCTTTTTCAAATGCCATAACTCCCTTTTCAAATGGCAGAAGTGCCAGAACTGAAACGCCAGAACTCCCTTTACAAATGCCCAGAACTCCCTTTTCAACAACCTCGTTCCCAGGCTCTTCCCTAGGAACGAGGTTGCCTTTTCAAATGGGCAGAACTTGGTTTTCAAACGCCAGAACTCAGTTAGTTTCGTTTAGGCATAGGCGTACGAAACAGGGGACAGGGGGGCGGCAACTGTCCTCAAAACTTTAGAGAACCATAGAAATTGGGGAAACATTTCAAAGCACCAGCCCCGTACGCCCATGCGTTTAAATTTCCTAACGAACTTTAAATTTACTTTAGAGTGCCATAGTTCTGTTAAACATTGGGTACAAAAGCGAGGAATATTTACGTGAAATCATGAAACTCGACGCACTTGGAAAATTCCTACAACTTCTGAAGTCACAAGATGACGAGTTGACATTTTTAGCTTTACAATTCATCGAGATGATGCTCCGAACTTTCCCTGAAAGTCGAGGTGTGTTTGAAAAGGCGGAAGGAGTCGCCCGTCTTGACGCGTTACAGTTTAATAGAAATGAACAGATTTGGCAATGTGTTAATGACTTGATGGGAAGATATTTTGAGAACGAACAAGAAATACAATGATTAGTTTGAAAACATCAAAAAAATAAATGATGGGTTTCATTAAAGCGTTTTAAAGACGGCAGTGTTGGGAATGGCAATGTGCCAATGTGATAAAAAATTCATTAATAGAGAGCTCAAGCTTCGAGCCTTCGTGTTAAACGTCAAACGGCATACGCCAGGCAAAGAAAAATTTTACGGTACCAGGCAATAAATAAATTCGGGCCCGCAGTAATTGGCTATTCGCTGTTGCGGTCACCCAGCCGTGGTCATGTACCTACTGTATTTCATTATGTACGTTTGTTTTTGTCCTGTCATGTAATGTACTGTTTCATCGGCAAAGTTTATAAATTAAATTAAAAAATGATTGATGATTGTTCTTTCGACACAAGAAATAAAATATGAAACGTGAAGCTTAAACTCCCTAATAACTTCTTATTAACCGAACGCGAGGTTTGTACAGAGAAATATCGTAATCTATTGGCGTTGTATCATAATAAGGTATTGGGTTGGAATGGTCTACAATTAGAATAACCGTAAGCCCAACCCTAACCCCAACCTCTAACCCTAAAGTTGATAGATATATCATATTTTAAAAGGTCATGTTTCAAAGGTGGACTTGAATGATGTGCAGGTTTCTTTGCACTTCACTTGGTGGAATTAATATTAGAAGTTAGGGTTTGTAATCCAAGTGATTATATACATTTTAAGACCTGACCAGGAACGACTGCGAAAATGCAGCACAAGGTCCTCTGGTAGGAATTGAACCTACGGCCCTGCGATTCCGGTGCAGCGCTCTAACCAACTGAGCTACAGAGGCCAGCTGTTGAGCTGTAACCGTAAGTTCATGTATATATAGGTAATCGGATGTGCGGGTTGTGATAAGGTGGACTTGAATGATGTGGCCGTCTTTGCACTTCACTTGGTGGAATTATTATTAGAATGTTAGGGTTTGTAATCCAAGTGATTATATACATTTTAAGACCTGACCAGGAACGACTGCGAAAAATGCAGCACAAGGTCCTCTGGTAGGAATTGAACCTACGGCCCTGCGATTCCGGTGCAGAGATCAGTGTTTTGCAATTACTACACCTGCGTGCAGGTTGCAATCCGGACACGAATTTGAGAATTAAAAACTTTTCTAAAATCAACAAAAAAGTACGTTTAATAGTAACCAGGCGTCAGTTGTGAACTTCTAATGTCCATTTAGCGAAGGAAAAAATTGAGCACCAAAATCTGAGGGAAAATATCGAAAAACGAACCTCCCCGGCGGGGAATCGAACCCCGGTCTCCCGCGTGACAGGCGGGGATACTCACCACTATACTACCGAGGATTTCGGTATGAGAAGTTGTGAAAATATGTACTATAAACCAACCACTAAAAGTTTGAAATGGAATCTAATTTTTAATCTCAATGCATTCTGAAATACTTGTTTTACACAAACCAAAACATATATGAATATGAATGGTTTTCTTTTGTGGAATTTTTATGGCTCAAATAATTACCAAATTTATAATTCTCCGACTCAAATAATGCGATAAGAAGCATCATTTTTTATGAAGAAACCGGAAAAAACACTGGACTCAACTTGTCAAACAGAAGTAATTGAATAAAAATAAGTGAGAATTTGAGAAAAAAAATCAAATCTAAAATGTAAAAAAATATCTCCCCGGCGGGGAATCGAACCCCGGTCTCCCGCGTGACAGGCGGGGATACTCACCACTATACTACCGAGGACGTCGGTGCGTGCTGCTTTCGAATTCGTGTATTTACAGCAACTCCAAAATAGCGCCAAACTTCCCCTTTGTTTTGAAATCGATCCCCAAAATGTAACATGATCGATTTCAAAACACCGTGGCGTGGTTTCTCGAGAAAGGCAAAGTCTCCAGTAGCTTTCACAGGCAAATGGAAACAAACCCTTATCCTTCCAACCATACAGATCAAAACGAGTAAGTATAAACATTGATTTGAAATATTTCTGATTCGGTCTTGCCAATAAAGAGCCTTTTAGTGAAGCATTTCAATGGGAAATCATATTTTTGGCACATTTTCAACACACGATATTACATATTTGTGACATCTCACCGAGATTTCAGGTCCCAAGGGAGCGCAATTTGTAGCAATTTAGTGAAATTTGTAGCAAATTAACAATATTTGTAGCAAATTAGTCAAATTAGAACACAGGAATGTATTCAATTAGGAATGTATTCAATTTTGTGCGTTTAAAAGATCACGACGTGTTTTTCTGTGTTTTAAAGCAACAGAGAGATTATTTTGGAAGAGGCGTTTTGGGATTGCAGTGTCTGTACGTATAAAAATAGCCCTGAAGCTTTCAAGTGCCGAATGTGTGACGTTCGTAAAGGCACCTCGACTAGGTAAGGAATATTGTAGAATGATTCAAGCCTTTAGAAAGGAATGCAAATATTCTCATTTCTATGCTCAACAGGTGTTACTTATTATGAGTGAAGATGTGTAAAATATTTGCCATTCCAATGAGTTATTTTAGAATACCATCCACATGTTATTAGGGTTAGGGCCTACCCCTTTCCCAGTTATTCATACCAAGACCTCGGGGCACAAAACAGTTTATATTGGCACAGTCCTGCAAATAATTATTTTACTTGGACGGACAAATGTCTGGCCAAGCCAAAAATTGGTCAGACAAAAATATGTTGTCAGTTGACAATGTTGTCAGATGATGTTGACAACATATTTTTGTCCGAACAATTTTTGGCTTCGCCAGACATTTGTCTGTCCAAGTAAAATAAATATTTGGCAAGCCTGTGCCATTTGAAACTGTTTTGTGCCCCGAGGTCTTGGTATTGGTATTAAGGTTGGTCTTCACATGGGGCTATTCATGTCCTGTTGATCATACCTTCAACCATATTATGTAGTGGTTTAATTTATTTTATGTATGGTTGTAAAGTTAATAAATAAATAAATAAATATTAATAACTGCCCAACTGAAATCGGCCAGATCAATCGTTGTGTGTAGGGTCTGTAGGGATGGTCCGATATCGATACCAAATACTCGATACTATCGTTTTGAAGAAAAGTATCGATACTGGCAAGAAATATCGATGTTTCGATATATCTGCGCCTGCGATATTTTTATTTTGGTCAGCGGCATCATCATGAAAATGATACCAAAAAGCTCAAAAAGAAAAACTTTAAGCCTAAATAGGCATAAATACTATAAAAGTAGTTCATTTTCTATGGTGCTATAATGGTCCACGGGCAGAATCGGAGTTTCTGGTTATGTTGGTTGCAATCACTGACATATATTATTCAATGTTTATATTGTTAGCGTTGTTGCCGTTGTTAATGATTAAAAATAGTCTTTTTGTTATGATGGTTGTTCGAGTTGGGAAAATATCGATATCGAAAAAAAAGGCAAATATCGAGGAAATATTGTATCGAATGAAAAAGCTGGTATCGCCCATCCCTAGTTGTGTGTAAACGTAGCTTAAGTTGTATTGCGTGCAAACTCAATTACGTATGTATTATTTGCATTTCATAGGAAACCTCGGCTTAACCAACAAATTGTTGCCCAACAAGGGGCACACAAATTTTCATCAGCAACTGTTAACGGGAAGAAATTAAACGGAAAGAAAATGCCTCGAAAAATAAGGTTTGTTTATTTAGATTGTCTGATAATTTGTCTAAATCGATGTTTATGTGTGTAAATGTGATATACCGTAAACCTCCGGCTTATATTCTTGCGTAAGTGATTTTTGATGGGCTTATACAAGGGGGGTTATACATGGACAATCTTTGTGTTAGTAATAAAAAATTAATAACATGCTTTGATTAACATGGTACGCTATTAAGACAATGACAATGTTTTTAAATATTGTTCTAACTTCTCTGCGATATTAAAAGACAATATGTCAATGTTGAATAACATAGTAGGCTACTGGGCTTATATTCGTGGGTTAGTACATGCGGTGGGCTTATACACGGGGGTGGCTTATATTCGGAGGTTTACGGTACTAGTAACATACCAATATGAAAATTTACCAATATTCAAGACCGATATTGGTCAATACTGATAACCAATACTGATAACCAGTGTTCTATTTTACGGTGCATCACTAATAATTTCACATATTTACATTTACATAGACAATCTGTTATGCAAGTGATATATCTCAACAGATCATTTGCCTCTTGTAGAAATCAGGCTAATAATCGCCGTATGTTTCTAGGCCGCGCCTGAAGAATATTGACCGAAGCAGTGCACAAGAAGTTTCTGTAACAGTTGGAAACATCACAGTGACTATAACAGACTACAAACTCTTACCCGACGACTCGTTGTCCGCAATGTCTGACTCGTTATCTCACTCGACATCCAATGAGTCGCTTGATAGCTCGTTAACCTCGTCAGATCAGGCCGCTGAGGTTAATGGGAGCACTGATGCCATGTCCGTGGATTCGTAGGAATCGTAGTTTTTAACTTTCTATATTTCATAAAATGTAAATAATAAGTATTTATTGATTTATTTTTACATCAATGTAGAGAATAATATTTGTAATGATAGAGAATACAATCATTTATTACGTGTGTGTAAAACAAATGATTGGCCATAGTTGTGGGCAAACAAGAATTTTCAGAGTGACCAACAGGCCATGTCCATCCATATTCAAGTTGCCACACAAGATGTTAAGTTGGCATTTTTGTCTAATATTTTTTGCCCATTTCTTTGAAGTTTACCAGAATATGGGCCATTCCATTTAATATATAGGCAACCCCCCCCCCCTATTGAGGGGTCCCTTCATAATCCCCTTAGGGACCGCTCATTATTTATTGTACAGGGGGGGACTGAGGAGAAACTCTACAGATGTAATATTTTTTCGTTGCCCCCCTCTTAAGACAAGTAAAATTTTCAAAGCCCCCCCCCCCACAGGCAAAACAAGAACATAAATTTTGCCTCCCCCCCCTCTAGCTCTTTATCTTTATTTAGAGAAACAAAAACTCTAGCTGTTTATTTTAGAGAAAGAAAAATAGGTAATGGGGACCAATAGACATTCCCATTATAGACTAATTTTTTATCTTAGCAAAAAAAGTATATTCCCGGGAAGGGCATACTAAAGCCCCGTTTACACTACGCTCAATTTTGGTACGGCACGGATAAAATTGGTACCCGTACCACTTTTTTGGTTCTTGGACTACCTATTTAGCTAAGCCCCGTTTACACTACGCTCAATTTTTGGTACCGTACCACTTTTTGGTACAAAAAAAGAACAAAAAAAGTGGTACGGGTACCAATTTTATCCGTGCCGTACCAAAAATTGAGCGTAGTGTAAACGGGGCTTTAAATTACTAAAATTCCAAAGTTTGGTTGCAAAATGTTGTAAAATATGTAGAAAATATAGCCTTTCAAAGTTTGCAAATTTTGTATTCTTTTGTATAATTGCAATTTTCGCAATACAAAAGTGTACAAAATTTGCAAACTTTGCAAGGCTATATTTTCCGTATTTTGCAACAATTCGCAACCAAACTTTGCAATAATTTACTTATTTTAGTATGCTCTTTCTAGCTGTGGTGATTTATTTGCATCAAGGCCGGATTTTGAGGGAAGTGTGGAGAGGTGCGCACCTCCCCAGAGATCGTTTTGCACCTCCCCTGAGAATTTTTTCACCTCTCTTGAAAGGTCATGCACTTCCCCTTGGGAAAGTTTCAATGATGGAACAAAGTGAAAATGTGATGGTTGCTTAGGATCTACATTTTGTGACGTAAGAAAGTTTTCTCTGTAAAATTGAAACAGTGATAGCCATGTCAAGCACCCTTCTAATGCAATGTTTTGAAAGAAACAGTGTAGCAATTGTAATGAAGGGCAAGATTGGAGTCATACATTCATAATTCATTAATACACTGGTACATATGTACCCTACATGCATACCTCACCTCGTTGATATTGGCCTCTTCTACAATAAGCCCTAACTTTCCATGGGAGTTGTGAGCTAGACCGCTGCACCTCTCCTAAAATTTTTGTCCACCTCCCCCACTATTTTCACCAAAATCCGGCCTTGATTTGCATCTCTTTGCCTAGTTCTAAAATTAGTCTATAATGGGAATTGTCTATTTACATGAACACGAGAGACTTTTTATTTGACTTCCATTTATGAATATTAAAGTCTATAAATATTGTTATTTGTTGTTAAGTTGTTTTGTGATACATTTTTAAAACTACTGTTTTTTCAAACTGGTAAATATTTTCAAAGCCCCCCTTCTTTCGTCTCTCTGTATTTTTTCAAAGCCCCCCTTTCAGGTTTTGAAAAATTTAAAGGCCCCCCCCAGTTTCTCCTCAATCCCCCCCTGTACAATAAATAATGAGCGGTCCCTTAGGATATAAAAAATTTGGAACCCCCTTGGATGCAATTTGTGGACGTTTTCCCAGAGAATATCTTACTATAAACCCCTTTAGGATATCACTTTTTCCACCTTGGATATCACTAAAACACCTCATTGGACATCCGGACCCTTCAATGAGGGGATGCACATATTAAATGGAAATTATGGCCCTAGATAAGTGAAGTTTGGACCTTTTCAAATTTCAATGGATGTCCCATTTAGGAATTCGATACCGGTACCTCACTTCAGTAGCCAAAGCTCTATAAAACTTTGGTATTTAGCTAAATACCATTTAAAACATTAAAAAATATCATTAACCAACCCCAAGGGCATTTAAAATGGAAATACCTTTCGTTTGACTGCTTTTTTCGATTTCCAGAGGTCTATTTCGATGTCTTTTAATAATTTTTTATTGGAAAAAATGGGGAAAAACTTCGAGAAGAGTCGCGAAAATAAATCCCCCCCCAAAAAGAATCGCGAAAATAAATTCCAGAAAAAAGAGTCGCGAAAATATATTCCCCCCAAAAAGAGTCGCGAAAACAAATTCCAGAAAAAAGAGTCGGGAAAATAAATTCCAGAAAAAAGAGTCGGGAAAATAAATTCCATTAAGAAGAGTCGGGAAAATAAATTCCAGAAAATAAATTCCAGAAAAAAATAAATTCCAGAAAATAAATTCCAGAAAAAAAGAGTCTGGAAAATAAATTCCAGAAAAAAGAGTCGGGAAAATAAATTCCAAAAAAGAGTCGCGAAAATAAATTCCAGAAAAAAGTGTCGCGAAAATAAAGTCCCGAAGAAAAAGGTCGTGACAATAGAGTTGTGGAAAAAAGTGTCAAAAAAGTCGCAGAGATTGTTTATCATTGCCTGCGATTCAAAAATACCGGCTTGTTGTCAAGAAATCACTTAATTATTTTACAATCAGTAGACAATACAGAGAACATTTCACTAATAAAAAAATTTAAATACCTATTTCAATAGCAAAAATAATACAAGATTTTCATTTATTTAAAATTCTATTTCTTCCGATTGATTCCCGTCATCACCTTGGGGCGGACTTTCAGGAATTTCACTAGAAAAGACAAGCATTAACCATTGATATTTTTCCAAGACAAAATGTGTAAGAAATCTTAAAAAATAGAAACATTGAGAAAATTCAACTTACTCTTGAGTTGGGCTTGATGGGTCAAAAGCAGGCCTCAACATACTTTCACTTTCTGAGCTCTCCTAAAGCATATATAAAATGTGCAGTTAAACCCTGCGCGAAGGTTGTGGTAGAAACATTGTTTCCTAGCCATGTTTCTCAAAGGAGGACAAACCAGGAAACATTGTTTCCTAGCCATGTTTCTCAAAGGAGGACAAACCAGGAAACATTGTTTCCTAGCCATGTTTCCCAAAGGTGGTCAAACCAGGAAACATTGTTTCCTAGCCATGTTTCCCAAAGGTGGACAAACCAGGAAACATTGTTTCCTAGCCATGTTTCCCAAAGGTGGGCAAACCAGGAAACATTGTTTCCTAGCCATGTTTCCCAAAGGTGGACAAACCAGGAAACATTGTTTCCTAGCCATGTTTCCCAAAGGTGGACAAACCAGGAAACATTGTTTCCTAGCCATGTTTCCCAAAGGTGGACAAACCAGGAAACATTGTTTCCTAGCCATGTTTCCTGAAGGTGGACAAACCAGGAAACATTGTTTCCTAGCCATGTTTCCCAAAGGTGGACAAACCAGGAAACATTGTTTCCTAGCCATGTTTCCCAAAGGTGGACAAACCAGGAAACATTGTTTCCTAGCCATGTTTCCCAAAGGTGGACAAACCAGGAAACATTGTTTCCTAGCCATGTTTCCCAAAGGTGCACAAACCAGGAAACATTGTTTCCTAGCCATGTTTCTCAAAGGTGGACAAACCAGGAAACATTGTTTCCTAGCCATGTTTCCCAACGGTGGACAAACCAGGAAACATTGTTTCCTAGCCATGTTTCTCAAACGTGGACAAACCAGGAGACATTGTTTCCTAACCATGTTTCCCAACGGTGGACAAACCAGGAAACATTGTTTCCAAGCCATGTTTTCCAAAGGTGGACAAACCAGGAAACATTGTTTCCTAGCCATGTTTTCCAAAGGTGGGTAAACCAGGAAACACTGTTGTCAGCTTTCCATAACTTACGGCGTTTGAATGATTGGACTCCTTCTCATCAAAATCATCAAGAAGCGAGGGTGACGGAGGATCAGGCAGGGTAGCTGAGGTAATACATGACTCAATGGGATCCACAGGGTCATCACAATCACACTCCTCCTCCCCTTCATCCCCTATTGTATTGCTGGTATCGTCGCAGGAGTCTTCGACAATTTCTTCCGGTATTTCTGCGCTACTACGAGTTTTGCGCTTTTCTGTGGACGACCTTAGCTGTCGACGTGGCGTGTTGGAGCGTTTTTGAACCGGTTCAAAATCGGCGCCGCTACTGTTGCTGGCCGTGTCGTCATCAGAGGGTAGCAATTTTAGTGCAAACTTTTTTTTCATTGTAGAAGGAGTCTGGTCCGCCTTGCTAGTGCTGGCTTCATTGCTCTTGCTATCATCTGGAAGAGTTTAGAACTGATAGAGCTATCCAGTATAAATAAAGTTAGTTTAGTTTAGGTTCCCTCCTGTAGTAACACTCGATCGATAAGAGATGATCCTTACTGGACCTCTAGGGAGAACAGTTTAGAAGTGATAGAGAAATCCAGTATAAATAAAGTTAGTTTAGTTTAGGTTTTCTCCTGTAGTAACACTGGAGCAATAAGAGTCATATGATCCTTACTAGATCTCTAGGAAGAACAGCTTAGAACTGATAGAGCTATCCGGTATCAATAAAGTTAGTTTAGTTTAGGTTTCCTCCTGTAGTAACACCGGATCAATAAGAGATGAGCCTTATTGGACGACTATAGGCAACGATACGGCCACAACTTACCAGAATTATTTTCGTCTTTCTTTTTTCTATTTCTGATTTCATTTATAAGTCGTGTAAATTCATTCTGATTCTGAGACACTTGAGAAATGTGGAAATTAAATAAACGTAATCAACATACTTACAGTAGTTAAAGAGCAGTTATATAAAAACAACGAAACTAAATTTTATCGCCGTATTTACCACACAAGGGGAAGTGGGAGGGTTATTGTGTTTTGACTGTAATACTTACTGTATTCAAATTTCATTTTGTCAATATCTTCGGGAGTCTGGTCTCGGTCAAAATTCAACTAAAGCACATAAAGCACTATATATTACACTCGGGGATTAATACCAGTATCTTAGGTTATGTGCACACGGGCTTCGTTTTCCAGCGTTTTCAGAAACGTTTTTGCCCCTTCAATCGTTTTGACGCCCTGTTCACACAGTCCAAAGGAAAATATCTCCTATGTATTAAATAAACTACAGATTTTGTCGTAAATTGATAGTGTTTGCCTCCGTTTTAGCGTGAAAACACAAATGAAAACGCTCGAAAACGCTACCGTGTGCACGTAGTCTTAGTCTACTACCGCGTTTTTATCGGAAGAAGATGGAGTTTTAGAAAGCTAGTGAACATTGCCTCGATTCCACCAAACCAAACTCTCAGAGAATTGTTGATTTTGTCGCCATGATATAACATTTCCCGCTTCCAGACAAGGACTTTTGAGCAAAAATATAACGGTTTTTAAAGGCGTGTTGAAGAACATACTACGATCAAATATGATTGTGATCCCGCATACCTTTTGGTATGTGTAATATTTGGGTCATTTGAAGAAGAAATGTAATATGTCTTTGTAATAAAAAATCCCATCTTTATCAACTTATGACTGACTTTTCTCACTTTAAATTCAGGCTTTAAATTCAGGCTTTAAATTCAGGCTTTAAATTCTGGCTTTACACCCGTTTTCAAAATTACGCGACCTCCCTGAAAAATACTCTTAAAAAAAACTGCTAAAAATAGCAAACGAAAACAAACTGTCAAAAGACATTTTAAACCGCATTCACTTGTAATACCAAAACTGAACAAAAATGAGTTAGATAACTTAGATATACAAGCTAAAGCACAATACAAACCATCACGACAGAAATATGTGCCGTGAATAACTTTTAAAGTTTGAAAAATAACAATTTATCCTGGAATTTAGCTGTCAGTATAAAACACGCGCACTAGACTATAACGGTGATGTTATGATTTTGTTTGTGCTTAAATTTTGCAATAATTCTCACTAAAATACCTTGAAAATCATTGTAAGCCTCTTTATATAAAGCATATAAAGCATATACATCGACAAGGAAGCGCAAAACTCAAAGTTTAAACTTCGTGACCGAATGACTTCGTCCTTGGTCGCGTTTCATAAAAACTTACTTTGTCGCGCTTTTCAACTGCTTTGTTTTTCTTTCTTTCACCCTCTTCAACCAAACGAACAATCTCAGCCACTGTAAGATAAAGTATGAGATGCTTGATACCTCCGCCAGTAAGTTGTCTAGCTTTCAAATTACAATCTTTCAACTGACCTGACTTTGGTTTCGGCTTGCTACACTCACTGTTGTATATGATCGTAAATTCTTGATGTCGTTTAACCAAAGTCTGGAAATATAGTCGATTAAAAGACGTCTTGTGTATTGGTCGGTTTCAGCGGGGCAGCAGAGATGGTTGGATTTTGAGGGGAGGTGTGGGGAGATGCGCACCTTCCCTGAGATCGTTTTGCACCTCCCCTGGAAAGTCATGCACCTCCCCTTGAGAAAGTTTCAAAGATAGATCAGTGTGAAAATTTGACATTTTTGGTTGCTTATAGGGTCTACACTACGTAAGAAAGTTTTTCTGTAAAATTGAAACAGTGATAGGCATTCATCTCTGTGTCAAGTACACTTTTAATGCAATGTTTTGAAAGAAACTTTGTAGTAATTGTAATGAAGGGTAAAATTGGATGAGTAGTACAGTCATAATTCATTAATACACTGATATACATATGTACACTACATGCATACGTCACGTCGTTGACTTTGGCCCGTTCTAAGCCCTAACTTTTTCCATGGGGTTCGTGAGTTAGACCGCTGCACCTCCCCTAAATTGTTTCCCACCTCCCCCATAATTTCCACCAAAATCCGGCCAAATTAACTAGTGTATATTGCATTTTTGTGTGTGTGTTTTGGTGTTATGTACTCAATATAATGTTTATGATGTTACTCTGAGTGTATATCCACACCGGGCAGGCTGGAAAGTTAGCCTGACCATGGACTAGTATCCCAAAGGTCGCGGGTTCCATTCCCACCGTGGTCACGGGTTGGATTCCTTCAGCCTGCTCAGAGTAAGATCAAAAACATTGTGCGTATTAACTAGATAGCAACACAACTGAGCTCTGCAACCAAATTATAATGTGTGACTACTTTCATTCTTCAATAAGACAACTTCACGATTTACGATAACAACAATTCCTACCTGTCTGTCGCCCTTGATGGACAGTCCACGTTCTTTCATCTTGCGTTTGAGATCAGTGTTTGATAGCAGAGTGTAGACCAGTTTGTTTAATGGCTTTCTTCTCACCACCTGAGGACTGTGGAGAAAACGAAAACAAGGAAAATGTAGCCGACATAAAAACCCCGATATTTTTGTGACAAACTGAAGTGGGTATTTCGAGTTTGTTCATATGCGCCCATCTACACAGGCAAAAATCTCACATCTTGTAGCAAGTCTGCCAACAAGCCATCAACAAGTTGTGTTCGCACTGCTTGTCCCAAGTTGTCAAAATATATAGTGTTAACAACTTGTAACAAGCTTGTTGATATTATCAGACTTGTAGCAAGGTTGTTCCAACAAGTCCGATACAGTCATGATATAACAATATTGTACAAGTTGTTTAAACGGCTTGTAACAAGCTTGTTGATATTATCAGACTTGTAGCAAGGTTGTTCCAACAAGTCCGATACAGTCATGATATAACAATATTGTACAAGTTGTTTTAACAGCTTGTAACAAGCTTGTTGATATTATCAGACTTGTAGCAAGGTTGTTCCAACAATTCCGATACAGTCATGATATAACAATATTGTACAAGTTGTTTAAACGGCTTGTAACAAGCTTGTTGATATTATCAGACTTGTAGCAAGATTGTTCCAACAAGTCCGATACAGTCATGATATAACAATATTGTACAAGTTGTTTAACAGCTTGTAACAAGCTTGTTGATATTATCAGACTTGTAGCAAGGTTGTTTGAACAAGTCTGATACAGTCATGATATAACAATATTGTATACAAGTTGTTAACAGCTTGTAACAAGCTTGTTGATATTATCAGACTTGTAGCAAGGTTGTTTGAACAAGTCTGATACAGTCATGCTATAACAATATTGTATACAAGTTGTTAACAGCTTGTAACAAGTTTGTTGATATTATCAGACTTGTAGCAAGGTTGTCCCAACAATTCCGATACAGTCATGATATAACAATATTGTACAAGTTGTTTAAACGGCTTGTAACAAGCTTGCTGATATTATCAGACTTGTAGCAAGGCTGTTCCAACAAGTCCGATACAGTCACGATATAACAATATTGTACAAGTTGTTTTAACAGCTTGTAACAAGCTTGTTGATATTATCAGACTTGTAGCAAGGTTGTTCCAACAACTCTGATACAATCATGATATAACAATATTGTATACAAGTTGTTTAACAGCTTGTAACAAGCTTGTTGATATTATCAGACTTGTAGCAAGGTTGTTCCAACAAGTCTGATACAATCATGATATAACAATATTGTATACAAGTTGTTTAACAGCTTGTAACAAGCTTGTTGATATTATCAGACTTATAGCAAGGTTGTTCCAACAAGTCCGATACAGTCATGATATAACAATATTGTATACAAGTTGTTTAACAGCTTGTAACAAGCTTGTTGATATTATCAGACTTGTAGCAAGGTTGTTCCAACAAGTCCGATACAGTCATGATATAACAATATTGTATACTTATCAGTTATAGACCTGAAACGAGGGGTATTCCACAAAAAATTACCCTGAGGGATGAAATATTCCGAGGGCGAAGCCCGAGGAATATTTCATCCCGCAGGGTAATTTTTTGTGGAATACCCCGAGTGAAAGGTCTATAAATGGTATATTATACCGAACCTTTCAAAAATAAGTAGAAAACAAATACCATTCAATTAACTTTTAATTTCAAAACACAACTTTTGATAACTGTACATTTAAAAAAGTCGAATTTCCCGCTCAAGCGTGGTATTCGAAGTCGAATACCATGGCCCCGGGTAAAACACCCAGGGTTCAAATTGCCTAGGTCATAGTATTCGCTGAAAAATACCATGGTCATGTGGTACAAATTTAGTTCTCTGATTGGACAAGCTCATTGTGAGGTATAATATATGTTGTTAACAGCTTGTAACAAGCTTGTTGATATTATCAGACTTGTAGCAAGGTTGTTCCAACAAGTCCGATACAGTCATGATATAACAATATTGTACAAGTTGTTTTAACAGCTTGTAACAAGCTTGTTGATGTTATCAGACTTGTAGCAAGGTTGTTCCAACAAGTCCGATACAGTCATGATATAACAAAATATTGTATACAAGTTGTTTAACAGCTTGTAACAAGCTTCTTGATATTATCAGACTTGTAGCAAGGTTGTTCCAACAAGTCTGATACAATCATGATATAAGAAAATTGTATACAAGTTGTTTAACAGCTTGTAACAAGCTTGTTGATATTATCAGACTTGTAGCAAGGTTGTTCCAACAAGTCCGATACAGTCATGATATAACAATATTGTACAAGTTGTTTAACAGCTTGTAACAAGCTTGTTGATATTATCAGACTTGTAGCAAGGTTGTTCCAACAAGTCTGATACAATCATGATATAACAATATTGTATACAAGTTGTTAACAGCTTGTAACAAGCTTGTTGATATTATCAGACTTGTAGCAAGGTTGTCCCAACAATTCCGATACAGTCATGATATAACAATATTGTACAAGTTGTTTAAACGGCTTGTAACAAGCTTGTTGATATTATAAGACTTGTAGCAAGGTTGTTCCAACAAGTCCGATACAGTCACGATATAACAATATTGTACAAGTTGTTTTAACAGCTTGTAACAAGCTTGTTGATATTATCAGACTTGTAGCAAGGTTGTTCAACAAGTCCGATACAGACATGATATAACAATATTGTATACAAGTTGTTTAACAGCGTGTAACAAGCTTGTTGATATTATCAGACTCGTAGCAAGGTTGTTCCAACAAGTCCGATACAGTCATGATATAACAATATTGTATACAAGTTGTTTAACAGCTTGTAACAAGCTTGTTGATATTATCAGACTTGTAGCAAGGTTGTTCCAACAAGTCTGATACAATCATGATATAACAATATTGTATACAAGTTTTTTAACAGCTTGTAACAAGCTTGTTGATATTATCAGACTTGTAGCAAGGTTGTTCCAACAAGTCCGATACAGTCATGCTATAGCAATATTGTACAAGTTGTTAACAGCTTGTAACAAGCTTGTTGATATTATCAGACTTGTAGCAAGGTTGTTTGAACAAGTCTGATACAGTCATGCTATAACAATATTGTATACAAGTTGTTAACAGCTTGTAACAAGTTTGTTGATATTATCAGACTTGTAGCAAGGTTGTCCCAACAATTCCGATACAGTCATGATATAACAATATTGTACAAGTTGTTTAAACGGCTTGTAACAAGCTTGCTGATATTATCAGACTTGTAGCAAGGCTGTTCCAACAAGTCCGATACAGTCACGATATAACAATATTGTACAAGTTGTTTTAACAGCTTGTAACAAGCTTGTTGATATTATCAGACTTGTAGCAAGGTTATTCCAACAACTCTGATACAATCATGATATAACAATATTGTATACAAGTTGTTTAACAGCTTGTAACAAGCTTGTTGATATTATCAGACTTGTAGCAAGGTTGTTCCAAAAAGTCCGATACAGTCATGCTATAGCAATATTGTATACAAGTTGTTAACAGCTTGTAACAAGCTTGTTGATATTATCAGACTTGTAGCAAGGTTGTTCCAACAAGTCTGATACAATCATGATATAACAATATTGTATACAAGTTGTTTAACAGCTTGTAACAAGCTTGTTGATATTATCAGACTTGTAGCAAGGTTGTTTGAACAAGTCTGATACAGTCATGCTATAACAATATTGTATACAAGTTGTTAACAGCTTGTAACAAGCTTGTTGATATTATCAGACTTGTAGCAAGGTTGTTCCAACAAGTCTGATACAATCATGATACAACAATATTGTATACAAGTTGTTTAACAGCTTGTAACAAGCTTGTTGATATTATCAGACTTGTAGTAAGGTTATCCCAACAATTCCGATACAGTCATGATATAACAATATTGTACAAGTTGTTTAAACGGCTTGTAACAAGCTTGTTGATATTATCAGACTTGTAGCAAGGTTGTTCCAACAAGTCCGATACAGTCATGATATAACAATATTGTATACATGTTGTTAACAGCTTGTAACAAGCTTGTTGATATTATCAGACTTGCAGCAAGGTTGTTCCAACAAGTCCGATACAGTCATGATATAACAATATTGTACAAGTTGTTTTAACAGCTTGTAACAAGCTTGTTGATATTATCACACTTGTAGCAAGGTTGTTCAACAAGTCCGATACAGACATGATATAACAATATTGTATACAAGTTGTTTAACAGCGTGTAACAAGCTTGTTGATATTATCAGACTTGTAGCAAGGTTGTTCCAACAAGTCCGATACAGTCATGATATAACAATATTGTACAAGTTGTTTAACAGCTTGTAACAAGCTTGTTGATATTATCAGACTTGTAGCAAGGTTGTTCCAACAAGTCTGATACAATCATGATATAACAATATTGTATACAAGTTGTTTAACAGCTTGTAACAAGCTTGTTGGTATTATCAGACTTGTAGCAAGGTTGTTCCAACAAGTCTGATACAATCATGATATAACAATATTGTATACAAGTTGTTTAACAGCTTGTAACAAGCTTGTTGATATTATCAGACTTGTAGCAAGGTTGTTCCAATAAGTCTGATACAATCATGATATAACAATATTGTATACAAGTTGTTTAACAGCTTGTAACAAGCTTGTTGATATTATCAGACTTGTAGCAAGGTTGTTCCAACAAGTCCGATACAGTCATGATATAACAAAATATTGTATAAAAGTTGTTTAACAGCTTGTAACAAGCTTGTTGATATTATCAGACTTGTAGCAAGGTTGTTCCAACAAGTCCGATACAGTCATGATATAACAAAATATTGTATACAAGTTGTTTAACAGCTTGTAACAAGCTTGTTGATATTATCAGACTTGTAGCAAGGTTGTTCCAACAAGTCTGATGCAATCATGATATAACAAAATTGTATACAAGTTGTTTAACAGCTTGTAACAAGCTTGTTGATATTATCAGACTTGTAGCAAGGTTGTTCCAACAAGTCCGATACAGTCATGATATAACAATTTTGTACAAGTTGTTTAACAGCTTGTAACAAGCTTGTTGATATTATCAGACTTGTAGCAAGGTTGTTTGAACAAGTCTGATACAGTCATGCTATAACAATATTGTATACAAGTTGTTAACAGCTTGTAACAAGCTTGTTGATATTATCAGACTTGTAGCAAGGTTATTCCAACAAGCCTGATACAATCATGATATAACAATATTGTATACAAGTTGTTTAACAGCTTGTAACAAGCTTGTTGATATTATCAGACTTGTAGCAAGGTTGTTCCAACAAGTCCGATACAGTCATGCTATAGCAATATTGTATACAAGTTGTTAACAGCTTGTAACAAGCTTGTTGATATTATCAGACTTGTAGAAAGGTTGTTCCAACAAGTCCGATACAGTCATGATATAACAATATTGTACAAGTTGTTTAAACAGCTTGCAACAGGCTTGTTGATCTTATCAGACTTGTAGCAAGATTGTTCCAACAAGTCTGATACAGTCATGATATAACAATATTGTATACAAGTTGTTAACAGCTTGTAACAAGCTTGTTGACATTATCAGACTTGTAACAAGGTTGTTCCAACAAGTCTGATACAGTCATGATATAACAATAATGTACAAGTTGATTAAACAGCTAGTAACAAGCTTGTTGATATTATCAGACTTGTAGCAAGGTTGTTCCAACAAGTTTGATACCGTCGTGATATAACAATATTGTATTCAAGTTGTTAACAACTTGTAACAAGCTTGTTGATATTATCAGACTTGTAGCAAGG